>CM071927.1:16721929-16922934 GCA_016081115.2 Rehmannia glutinosa | reverse complement strand
GTCATGATTAGCTGATAACTGGCGGTAAACGGAAAATCTAACATCGCAATAAAGATTTCAAAAAATCCTCGTAAACAATTGAAGTAGAGGTGTAATTCCTCTGAATATAATGAATGACAAGTTACAATAAATCACTTCAATCTCAAGTTCAGAAAATTAAATCCTATTTCTACTCTCCAGATTATAAGTTGTGATAGTCACAACTGCTGGTGCACATTAGTCTCACTGCAATAGCAACAGTACTTAGCATGGCACTTCGGCGAAGTCAAAGGAAAGATGTGCAGATTTAAGCCTGAGATATAAGTACTGAGTCAAGCATGAGCTAGAGGTAGAATAGATTAATATGCAGACAAGTTATGCTGGAGTCGAGGTTAGACATCTAGTCTAACTGTAAGCTACATGCAATTCTTTCTATTATGGTACTTAGGCAATCGAAATAGAGAATCAGAATAGTAACCAAACTTAATTAAAGCAAAGTGAAGAAGTTTTTGTAAAGTTAAAATCATCACAATCTAAGGTACAACAACAAGACTCAAGTCGAAACAGGTTCACATGAGCCCGTCCCAAAAAAATAAAAAGAATTGCATCTACCAGGAGCAGGGCTAGCAAGGTTCGCTAAATAACCAAGATAATTTTAAATGCAAGCTTTTACGTGGCAACTTGATGCCTTGATTTGTTCATTACCCCAATTAAATACATAAGTCGCACCCAACACATTTATTTCCCACAACCATGAAATTAATAGAAAGCAATTTCAAGCCAAAGAGAAATGCAGGCAAAGACCTTTCTGTATCATAAATTCATATTCTCTAGATTATTTGGCTCTAGAAATGGTCCTGCTGAAGAATAAATAGAACATGGCCCTATATTAGAGAGTAGAGACTAGGTCAAAATCAGAGCTAGGCATAATCTCACACATTTTGCTTTATAAAGGAGTTCTAGTAAACTGTGCAGAATGTTGGGACTTGTTTCTACTAAGGCTCAAGATTATAACTGTATCGTCAAGCATATTTCAATGGAAAGTGCTGCGACATGTATTTGAAAGTCTTCATCACCTTGTTAGGTAAATATCATACATACAACTAAAGGTTCATAGAATATGAAGGACATTAGAACATCTAAGTCCATGGCGAAGAAGATTTCAAAAGAAAAGATGACGGTAACCAGAAAGAGTACCAGGCAAAGTTTTAGTCACCAATGGCATTTTCATCCTCATATATAACTCATACATGTTAACTCTAAGCCATGGCAGGAGAAGTGAAAATAAAATAAAGAACAAAAAAATGTTGCCTGAGAAGAAAATGCAAGTCAGTCAAAAGAATGTTTAGATAGTACAAATGTGAAGATACCAAGTGTGACCAAAACCTGCAGAAGAATGACGCAGTGCTGGGAAGCCCAATGTCTCTGAAAGGCTTTGAGAACCATTTATTCCACACAAATTCATCATCAGGGCTCTGCACGGGCATACGACTTGGAAAAGGTCGAGTTATGTCCCTAGTTTCACAGAAGTAATGTTTCCCATCAATATCAAGCTCAGTTAGTTCTTGAATATTCTTAATTTCGGTTTTGCTCTGTGGTTGAGGATTCTGAAGTGAAATTTTAATCCACTGGCTCTCAGTTACGGAGTAAACACACCCTCCACCAGGCAAATTTGGTATGCTGGCAGTCAACCTTGTTGCTACCAGCAGTACAGCAAAGCTGCCAAGGGCTGCATAGCCTAATATAGCCCGTGCATGTGTCATACTCTTACAAAGCCATTTTGAACCATTGGTGATGTAATCCAATGCTTCATTTTGGGATTCGAAAACATCGTAGCCCTGCTTTGCAGTATGACGAAGAGCCCCAGTCGTTGGATCAATATAGATAACCTGAGTATCAATCCTAGTAGACAAACTGATTATAATGTACACTTCACTTGAGTCCAATGTGACAACAACAATAGATGTATCCCTTAGACAACCAGCTGCAATAGATAACAAACGTATTCAGGAATCAGAGAAAAAACAAATATGCAAACTTAACTAACCATATTCAAACTAATAAAAACTAGTCCTTTTATATTTTACAGCAAGTATACATGGTCTCTGAATTTTGTTATGTACAAACAGAAGGCAAAGATAATGCATAGTAGTTCAGTGGAAAATGCGCTCTTCCTTTACTGGTGCAAAGTAGTTGAGTAAAATAAGGGGAAAATTTTCTTGTTTTCCATTGGTGGCCACGCGCTAATTATGACAGCATAAATGTAATGTGAATGTTTATTTCATCTCCCAAAATAATTTCTAATCCTTCAAAACGAAAACAAACATACAACATGTTTTTCAATACATCTCCCTAAAAAAAAACACATTTTCCAATACACGTCCTGAAACATCTTCTTCAAAACACTTCTCTTTGGGGGTTATAAGCTGGTGTTTTGGGCCTGTTTTAAGCAACTTGCATGAAGAAAATTTAAAACAGTCCAACCTCTGAACATATACCACAATGAAGTCCATGGTGGTGGATGCCATATTTTTTAGGCCCTTAAAAATAACACACAAGCTCACTAAATAATAAACCTAGAGCACTTATCTTTAAAACAAAGATAATTAAAGGACAAAAAGGGAAGAAGATAAGATGGAAGACCACAAAGCTAGTAACTCATTTTTTCCCAAGAAATTATCTAAAAAAGATCCAATACAATCTATAGTAATTCAATGCAAAGATACGAGCCAAACATTAAAAAAAAAAAAAAAAGGGAATCCCTAGTATAATTTTGCAGCTTAATTCAGACATCATGCTGATATGTTACACTTGATAAAAAAAATCCAAAAAGAAAAGGACTAAATTGCTGTAAATCATTTTACTCACCTATAAAGAACATATCTGAAACTTCCCACTAAAAAAATGTAAGATGTATGCCAAGTTTTTGACTAGCTTTACATTTTCACAAATTTAGATGTCAAGCTGATTAAATGGGCATCCTCAAATTGACATTTCAGAATCAAAGGATCACTTTCAAGGGGAATCTGCTCAAATGCTACTGGATATGACCAACAAGTACAGTATTCACAACAACGTGATTGTAAACAGTGTAATGAACTAAAGTTCAACAAAATACAACTTCAGATTACCTCCAATTAGTAAGATATCATAACTCAAACCTCTAAGAGAAAAAAAAAATAAGCTAGTCAACAGAAGCCAATAGAATCTAAATATCTACTAAAACAGTTATCATGGGCTCACCAGATGATTCCATGCTCTGACACTCCACCGGACTTGAAGATCTTGAAAGCAGTAAGGTTCACAAACTCTGATGGAGGGAACCCTGTAGCCTGACTAAGGGCACTGAAAAATTGTAAAATTAGTTAACATTTAATCAACACTAGGACACGCCACATAGTCACGTCAAAATGGCCCTTACACCATTTTCTATATTAATAAGCTTTAACATAAGCTGCACAGAGAAGCAAAGAACGATTTTAATAGAGCAAGTATCTTAAGATTACTAGAATGCGCAAAATTCAAACCATAAGATGTGAATACATGTCTAATCATACGAAATACGAAACATCACACTCACCTCAATTTTCCTTTTTTTCCCCATTTAAGGCCCTAAGATTCTAAGAGAATAGCAAGAACTGATCTCAACATGCAAGTATCTAAAACTATATTAAAATTAAAAATCGTTTCCCATTCCTTGTTAAAGGAAATATTCTGGATTCTGGATTTCCCAGCACAAACTAATATACAAACAAAGAACTGCAAATATTCAAATTAGCCAGACATTTCAACTCTGACTATAAGCATATCCCATACACTGAAAATGCATCAATCTTCAGAACCATCAATCTTACACTCAATAGACTGGAACATAAATCCACAAATATGCACAGAATCACATACCTCCTTACACAAAATAAATCACGAGTGAAAATTATGACATAGTAGAAATTATTCGATGCATCAATTCAGTTTTATGCTTCGAGCTATCAGAGAGATCACCACCCTACTTAAATTGTGAATGAGATTTTTTCTCTATTCTGCTAGTGTGATTGCAAGAATTTCATGGTCCCGAAGGGCACAAGAACGCTCTGTTGGGTGTTTAATGGACTACAAATGTTTCACATTTAACCAGCCAGTTCGGACAACACTTTAAGGGCACGAGCTGTCATACCAACATACCAATAGCATGGATTACGCTCTTCGCCTCGCAAATAGAGTTTTGCATCGCATTAATTGTCATCACATGTAAATGCAAATTAATTAATTTTACACATTGCAAAATGATATAATACAACAGAAGATGCAATACAATGATACAAAAGGAAATCCATTCCGCTCGAGTATGGGATTTGCAGCCCTATACTTCTTATTATCTCTTACTTTATTAACATGAAAAATAAAAAAGAAGGCCTTCAACATAAAACGAGCTTGTGGAAAAGTTGTCATTATTCAACCCATGAAGCTGTACCTCAACCTACGTATGCAACATAGAACTCAATCTCCGCTTTTCTCCCGCTACTGATGCAATCTTCTATTATTCTTGTAATTGCTCCATCTCTCTCAAAATACACACAAGACACACACAAGTGCATGTTTTGGGAAATTTGTTTCGAACTATTTGGATCAGTTTCAATGTCGAATTGCTTTCTGTTGAACAGTCAATCACTTTTAGATCTTGCATAAGTCGTACTATGGATATATATCAACGTTATAATGTAATGATCACAAAATTGTAGTCTATTTAATTAGCTTTTTCCCCAAAAAGGAACTAGATCTCTCTAATAACTTGATGCTAATAACTGAATTGATGTATTTATTAATCTCTGTTATAACATACTCTCACACTTTATGTTTTAAAGATTGTTATTTTCTTGGTCTCTGGAGGCAGCTCCACATGTTGATCATGGAAATTGACTGCATTTGCAGTATAAGAGATACATATGGTTATAGTCATTATAAATTTACTGGTAAACAGCCATGAAGGTGTCATACTAGAGATTTTATATGAAGGAAGATATGATTCATTACTGATAAGAAAAAGAGATCTACAGCTTTTCCCCAGAGGTTTGGTCACTGGTAATTGATACAATGAAAAACTAGAAATAAGAAGCTTATAAAACAATACCTGATTGGGCAGCTAGGGTTTTGGAGATACGGGAATTCTGGGAGCCATTGATTTTGGAGAAACCATAACCAAATCGTGTTTGGGTAAGCTGGCGGAGGGCCGACGGAGGGCGGTGGTTGCTTGTTAGGCGCCGCAACTGTATTAGTTGGAAGCAGTGCGAAGTGAAGATGGTGGTGAATGAGATTCCTAAACTGAGATGAGAGAGTGGTGGTGGATCGGTGCGTCGACGGTGGTGGACGTTAAGGCGGAGGAACAATGTTGCAGATCAAATCAAAATTACCATTGATCAGCAGCAGATGAGAACCAGGTAAGATGAAACTAGAACAATAAGAAAAGTAGGGAGGGTAGAAAACGTGGAGGGAAAACAGCACTTTTGCAAGACCGAAGGACAAGGTCATAATAAGGAATCAGAAAAATGAATTGATAACGGAAATAACAACGTCTATTGTTCTAAATCATAAATATTAACTGACAAATCTAATATATATTTTAGTACTATTTCTAAATATATAGTTGAAATATATACATATATAGATAGAGTTGTCAACCCCAAGCGACCCGATTTTTGAATGGTTGGGCTTCATTATCCTAGGTCCGAAAACAATCGGGCCTCAAAGCCCCGCCCGACGGGCTAGCCCGTCGACCCGGTTTTTCATGTATTTTTCAGCGATGGGTTGGGTGGGCTCCCAAATTAACGGCCCGAGGCAATCTTGTTTGGCATCTTGGCCTGGGTGATTTTTCAAAGCCCGGTGGGCGGCCTCCAGGCCGACGATATTTTGACAACTCTAATTTTAGAGTACGGGTGACACTATTTATGTTGGAAATTGGTTTGAGAAGTAATGGTTGATACCTAACTTTGACCAATTTTTAGTGACTAATTATTTAATTTTGGAGGAATTAAATATTAAAATAAAATTCTACGTTTCGAGTAGATGAGTGTGGTATATTTAACTTCTCAAAACCATTTAGTGGTGAGTGAGAAATAAAATCCACAAGATATAATCACTTTGAAATGGGATAATGGATGATGGGAAGGTGAAAAGACACCATCCTGTCACATGGGAATAAAATATTAATTTTATTCATATATAAATAAGTGGGTGTATAAGAGTGTGCAAGATGAAATAACTATACACATGTGAGGTGTGGTGGGCAAGGCCACACCTTGTATCTTTAGCCGGGCCGGGGCCGGCCGAGGTCGAGGGCCGAGCCCGAGCCCGAGCCCGTCCGTGTCCGTGTCCCGACTGGGTCGGGCCTAGTTTTGCACTGAAAAACATTTGTTTTTTATTTTTGGAGAATAAAAACAAATAAAGTTACAACTTAAAAATTTAAACTGCGACTTTTATAATGAACAACACCACTCACCCCACTACTTGGAAATTCTGACATAGTGGTCATTGAAGGAGTGCCTCACTACCCGGAGGTTACAACCCATTATCCGGAGTTCTTTGCGCCTGCAGGTAAAGAGACCCCAGACACTGGTTGGAAGTCCTATAAATAGGAGCATTGTTGTTGTTCGATTACACACTTTTTCATACTCATTTCTTTTCTTGTACTTGCATAGTGTACTCGATTTTGCACATTTCGATTCGAAAGGTGCCTTGTAATTTGCGATCTTTGCTATTACAAGAGACGAAGTCGTTGTATCTTTGGGGATAACACGCCATTAAAGTCGTGACTTATACATACGGGGCGTGTTTATCTTGCGGATAGAGTGTTAACTCGCGCGGCTTTTCTCGCAAATTTTCATTCTCTGTAATAGATAGTTTGTTACACGATTCCTTGTAATCCGATTTTAAATAAAACACCGAAATTTCAACAACGCAAGATAAACATATTTTTGTTTTTACGTAAACGATGGCGTCTACTTCAGGGTAAATGTTCCTCTTTTGCTCCTGCTTCTTTCCGAGAAGCCCGAAAAATTTTAAGTGTCGATTTCAAAAGATGGCAATCCAAGATCTTGTTTTTTATCGACTCTGCCGAGCCTCGCTAAGTTCCGAAGGAGGATCCACGGTGGTGGAAAAAATGAAACCAACAATGAAAAACGTGCGGCGCTTTGATGCTTGGGGCGGTGACTTCTGTGCGCAACTACGCCCTAAATGGATTGTCCGACTCGCTATACAATGTGTATAGTGAAGTGAAATCTTCCAAAGAGCTCTGCGGGATTCTTTGGAAAAGAAATCTAAATCCGAGGACGCCGGTTCCCGAAGTTCGTAGTTGGCGGGTTTCTAGATTTCAAAATGGTGGATTCTAGAACTTGTCATGGAACAAGCTCAAGAATGCGATTAATTATGCACGATATTCGTGCGAAATGCAATGGATGAAAGCTTTCAAGTGGCGTGCATGATTGAAAAGTTGCCACCTGGATGGAAAGACTTCAAAAATTATTTGAAGCACAAGCGAAAAGAAATAAATCTTGAAGATCTAATTATCGTTCACGAATTGAGGAAGGTAATCGCAAATTAGATTCAAGGTTTGAAAAGGGTCTTTGTTGATCAAAGCGAATTTGCTAGAACATGGCGATTCTAATAATGTTGAAAAAAAAAAAACGACAATAACAACAACTACAAGGAAAGAAGCACCTGTAAACAAAAAGCCATTTACGAAATTGTCACAATTGTGGAAAGCCCAACCACATGGCTAAGGACTATCGCTTCCTAAAAAAAAACCAAAATATAGACGACTTAATGCTAATGTGGTTGAGCACGGTGGTATGATCCAAGAGTGATGATATGGATCTATCTGCGGTGGTTTTGAGGCAAACCTTGTGGATAATCCAGGAGTGGTATATTGACACGGGGCCACTCGGCATGTCCGTTTCGACAAGGATGCGTTCTCTACCTACACCCCTTGTACAGTAGAAAACTTAATATGGGTAATTCTTCCTCTTCGATGTTGCGAGGTTTTGGCAACGTGGTTCAAAGCTCACTTACGAAAAAGAGCGCTCAAGGATGTTCTTCTCATGTCCCAAAATCCGGAAGAATCTAGTGTCGATCTCTTCTTGTAAACCATGGTTTTAGACATGTTTGAGTCGGAAAAGTTTATTTTAACTAAGTTTGGACAGTTCCTAGGAAAAGGTTATCCGTATAACTGACTTTATTCAAAATGAATGTAATGGCGATTCGCAGTATGTAACCGATTCAAGCAAAGAATAAAATTGAGCCTACTTATTTATATGCTTGAGTATTCTCGATTTGTGGCATGTTAGATTAGGGCATGTTAATCTAAATGCTATAAAAGATTAATGAACTTGGAATTACTTCCAACTTCAAAAATTGATTCTCAAAAGAGATGTGAAATCAGTATTGAAGCTAAAATGGCTAAGTTACCTTTTCATTACTCCAGGAAAGAAATACAATCTGCTCTAGAATTGATACATCTTGATATATGTGATCCTCAAATTTGTGCAAACTAGAGGTGGTAAAAATACTTCATCACTTTTATTGATGATTGCACAAGATTCTCGCTACTTATATTTATTAAGAAGTAAAGATGAAGCGTTGGAAGCTTTCAAAAATTATAAAAATGAGGTTGAAAATCAACTTGGGAGCCGGATTAAAATAATTCGGAGTGATAGAGGTGGAGAATATGTTGCACCTTTTGAAGAATTATGTAACCAAATGGGGAATAATTCATCAAACTATCGCACCATATTCACCACAATCTAATGGCATTCTTTGAACGTAAAAATCGAACTTTAAAAGAAATGATGAATGCCATGTTGATTAGTTCCTCGACTACCTCGGAACATGTGGGGGAAGTTTGGCAAAGAAACCACATTTTAAATAAAATCCCACTTAAAGGAAAAAATAAGACACCTTATGAATTGTGGAAAAATCATAAGCCATCTTATAAATACCTTAAAGTGTGGGGTGTTTGACTAAGGTAGCAATACGAACCTAAACAAGTCAAAATTGGCCCTAAGACGGTTGATTGTATTTTTATAGGATATGCATACAATAGTAGTGCATATCGGTTCTTGGTACACAAGTCGAAAATCCAAAATTTCTCAAGGTACCATAATTGAATCAAGAAATGCAATATTTCTTGAAAATGTATATCCTTGTAAAGAAAGGGTTGGAATAAGTTCTAACAAAAGAACTTATGAGAAAGTAAGTAGTTCTTCACAAGAGAATGAAGAACCAAGACGAAGTAAAAGGACTAAAACTGCTACATCATTTGGTCCCGATTTTGTCACTTACTTATTAGGCGGTGAGCCAATCTTTGTTAAAGAGGCTCTGTCTAGTCCGGATGCTCCGCTCCGGAAAGAAGCCATCAATAGTGAAATAGAATCCATTTTACAAAATCATACCTGGAGTTGGTTGATCTCCTGCAGTAGTAAACCTTTAGGGTGTAAATGGATATTAAAAAAGAAATATAAAGGGTGATGGAACTATTGATAAATATAAAGCCAGGTTAGTGGCTAAAGGCTTCAAACAAAAGAAGGAAGTGATTTCTTTGATACATATTCACCAGTAACAAGAATTGCATCCATTCGAAAGTGCTTATTGCGATTCTTTGCTTTGCACAATCTCGAGATTCACCAAATGGATGTAAAAGCTGCGTTTTTAAATGGTGAATTGGAAGAAGAAATATATATGGAAACGACTGAAGGATTTGTAGCACTGGTCAAGAGAAAAAGGTGTGCAAATTGATAAGATCATTTGTATGGACTTAAACAAGCTCCAAAACAAAGGCATCTTAAATTTGACACAACGATGTTGTCAAATGGCTTTAAAATCAACGAATGTGACAAATGTGTTTATGTTAAAGGCATGTCAAATGCATTTGTCATAGTTTGTCTATCGTGACGATATGT
Organism: Rehmannia glutinosa; assembly: GCA_016081115.2. NCBI lineage: Eukaryota > Viridiplantae > Streptophyta > Magnoliopsida > Lamiales > Orobanchaceae > Rehmannia > Rehmannia glutinosa. The sequence goes on along the minus strand of CM071927.1, from coordinate 16,913,008 downwards.
TAATAATGGGTAGTAGTCATGATATAATCATGGACACTAAGAAAATGTTAAAAAGAAATTTTGACATGAAAGACATGGGAATTGCGGATATGATTCTCGGATTCAAAATTGGCAAAACATCCGAAGGAATTAGCTTGACACAATCCCACTATGTGGAGAAAGTGCTCAAGAAGTTCAATGCTTTTGATGGTCCACCATGCAAAACGCCCATTGATTTGAGCATAAATCACGGTAGTAAATAAAGTCAAACCAAGAGCTCGGTTGGAATACTCGAAGGTGATAGGAAGTTTGATGTACATTACAAATCGTACACGTCCGGATCTTGCCTATCCACGTAAACAAGTTGAGTAGGTATACAAGCAATCCAAGCCAAGAGCATTGGAAAGCACTAACTAGGGTACTAAGATATCTAAAATACACCCGAGTTATGGAATACACTACTCAAATACCCTCCAAGATTTGAAGGGTATAGTGATGCTAAATGGATTTGATTCAAAGGACTCTACTCCACTAGTGGATATATATTTACTATTGGAGGAGGAGCGATTCATGGAAATCCACTAAGCGGACTTGTATAGCTAGATCCACCATGGAATCGAGTTTATAGATTTTGATAAAATCAAAGAAGGTTTGAGTGGCTTCGTAATTTCTTAGAAGATATTCCATGTTTGGAAAAAGCCGATTACCTCTGTGATGATTCAACGTGATAGTCAAGCTACTATAGGGAGAGCACAAAGTAATATGTATAACGGTAAGTCTAGACACATCCGTCGTAGACATAATACCGTAAGACAATTGATCTCTAATGGTGTTATATCAATTGACTATGTAAAGTCAAAGGATAACATAAGCGGATCCGCTCACGAAAGGGCTTAACAGAGATCAATTGAGTAAATTGCTAGAGGAATGGGATTAAAATCCACAATTTAAAGAATGATTAAAGTGGTAACCCAACCTTGGTGACTGGAGATCCCAAGAACTTGGTTCAATGGGAAAACTAAGCTTTAAAAGTTCGATTAAGCACTTGTAAATCATTTAACCCATCCCTAGAAGGCAAAACAAGTGCAATAAACTTGTTGGTTGTGGTAAGGTTAAGTCATAAGGACTTTTAATGATAAATTGACTCGGCCAAGAGATCACCTATATAAGTGAGAAGTGAGGGCCGCTTCAATGTAACACTTATGAATCCAAAGATGTTGTCCATGGCCAAAAAGGACACAATCAAGAGAACGGAATGTGACCGGTCATATTGTGTAAATGTCATTGACTAGGTGTACACGAAGGAGGAATAGTTCAAGGCATTCGTCCACTAGCCGCCGGTATATCCGATGATATTTACAAAGGAAGGTTCAAAGTCGCACACTACACGTCCCGATACAATATGGTTTCAATTAAACTGAGTACAAGAGTCGCATTTTCACGTGCATTTGATTTCCACTCATGTGGGGATTGTTGGAAATTGGTTTGAGAAGTAATGGTTGATACCTAACTTTGACCAATTTTTTAGTGACTAATTATTTAATTTTGGAGGAATTAAATATTAAAATAAAATTCTACGTTTCGAGTAGATGAGTGTGGTATATTTAACTTCTCAAAACCATTTAGTGGTGAGTGAGAAATAAAATCCACAAGATAGTCACTTTGAAATGGGATAATGGATGATGGGAAGGTGAAAAGACACCATCCCACATGGGAATAAAATATTAATTTTATTCAATATATAAGTAAGTGGGTGTATAAGAGGGTGCAAGATGAAATAACGCCAGCGCTACCGCCGGGCCGGGGCCGTGGGCCGTGGGCGAGCCCGAGCCCGTGTCCGTGTCCGTGTCCGTGTCCCGACTGGACTGGGCCTAGTTTTGCACAGAAAACATTTGTTTTTTATTTTTTGGAGAATAAAAACAAATAAAGTTGCAACTTAAAAGTGAAATGACTTTTATAATGGAACAACACCACTCGGCCACTACTTGGAAGCTATTCTGACATAGTGGTCATTGAAGGAGTGCCCACTACCTGGAGGTTACAACCCATTATCCTGGAGTTACTGCCCTGCAGTAAAGAGACCCCAAGACCTGGTTGGAAGTCCTATAAATAGGAGCATTGTTGTTGTTCAGATTACACACTTTCATACTCATTTCTTTCTTGTACTTGCATAGTGTACTCGATTTTGCACATTTCGATTCGAAAGGTGCCTTGTAATTTGATCTTCTTTATATTACAAGGACGAAGCTGTTGTATCTTTGGGGATAACACGTCCTGTTAAAGTCAAGACTTATACGGGGCGTGTTTATCTTGCGGATAGAGTGTTAACTCGCCTCGCCTTTTTCGCAAATTTTCATTCTCTCGTAATAGATAGTTTGTTACGATTCCTTGTAATCCATTCTAAATAAAACACCGAGAAATTTCAACAATTTATACACCCAAAATTGATAAATTCACTCATTTACTAAATACACCTCCACTTGAATTATTAAAATTCTAAACCAAGAACAAGTGCAAACACCTTTTCTTCTCAAAAATTTCTCTCTCTAAAACACCAAACCTAAAACCCCTCTACACCCGCCGTCCTCTCTCCCCTCTCCACCTTAAGCTCCCTCCCCACCTGCTCTTTGTTGTCCATGGACGGATGACCAAAGGCGCCTAGTCGCCGGTCAAGCCATCTCCACCCCACAATGCCCTTTTACTTTAGATTCGGATGGTCTTTGATACATATGTTCAGATCCGAGCTTTGGGAGGATCTCGTGGAAGCAGGCAGCGGTGGTCCAACCATGGCCTATGGCGGAGGCGGTGGTGGGCGGTAGATCTAGAGGGAGAGAGGTTTATTTTTCTTGTTCTGGTTTTGTTGTTTTGGATAATTTGGTTTTGTTTGGGTGGTGTTGATTTGTTTATGGTTTTGGTGTTCGTTTTGTTGTTTTCCGGTTGATTGTGGTGGCAGTGGTTTTGGAAGTGATTTTTGGTGTTCTTTTTACTTTCCCCATCAGGTGGTTGTTTTGTCCCAATAAGTGGCTTGTTTGTCCCATTTGTGGTTTTGGCTCAGAAGACTCAGATGTGCCTTTAAACTGATTATATGCGACAAAAGCGAGATCAATTCCTTTGGTACGTGTTTTGTCCAGCGCCTCTGCTGCGAAGTTCTGAATCTATGGATTTATTGGATCTGTTAGGTTTAAAGTTTGTTTAGATCTATATAGATCTATGATCTGTAGGCTTGCAATTGTTTTACATTTGATGTTGTAATCAGTTGTAAGTTTCTTCTGTTAAATGAATGAAGTTCATTTTAACTCAAAAAAAAAAAAAAAAACACCTCCACCCCCTTTTTTAAAACATAATTCATTTATTAAATATACCTCCCATAATTTCTCATTTTACCCTTCTATTGTTTTTTCCCCAAATACACCCCAAAGTGATACACTTCCAAGTGGGGGCGGCGGAGGAAAAAGTTCCGACAATGGAAGAAGATGTAATATTTTACTTTATTTTCAAATATAATATTTACTTTAATTTAACATTTATAGTTGGACTAGTTTGGATAATTATTGGGTAATTGTATTTGGTTTGAATTCGGGAGTTAAAGAGTTTATTTTTTTCTTGGTTTTGTCTGAGTTTGAGAAGAAGATGATGGACGACACGATGACCTTGGGTGGCACAATGGTATACTCAATCGTGCCACAAGGCACGATCGAGATACTTTGATCGTGCCATAAGGCATGATTGAGTTGTAATTATGATCGTGACACGTAGCCATTGTGTCATCGTGCAACGTAGCCATTGTGTCATGCTATTGTGCCAACGTGCCACATAGCCATTGTGCCATCGTGCACCGTAGCCATTGTGTCATGCCATTGATTTGCGTCATCGTGCTAAATGTCGCGCTTTTGTTATTCAGCAACAAATTTTAAACTGTAAAAAATAAGTAACAATAGAAAAATAACATACTTTAAGTTTTAAACTAAGGAGATACTTATACTATTTGACAAAATTAATTTTTTGTTGTCTATGTTTGCAACAATGTTGGTGTTTTAAAAATTTAGGGTTTACAAAAAAATATGGGCGGGTGTGAAGAAGAAAATTTTAAGTTTTAATAAAAGATGGTGTATTTAGAACTTCTTTGTGTGGGTTAGAGTATTAGTCTTTTTTAAAATAATGAAATTTTGAATTATATGCAGGTTGGTATATTTATCAATTTTTGGGGTGTGAATAGAAGTATAGGACCACCCTTTTAGAATATAATACTCAATAGTTTTTGTATTGAAGTCACTAGTATGGATTTGCAAGTGTAAAAATTACTAATATAAACTTAAGATCCAAACGTTTGATTAGCTGACGATAGAATCTGACTGATAATTGAATTTTTATAAGTGTCTAAAAATCATGTAAAATATAATAACACTAAGATAAGTAATAGTGTCAATTGACAATAATAACAATTGTTTAAATTATGTGTATTTTCGCTGATGTTATATACGTTTCAACAAATAAGTTCAATTAATGCATATTTTTGTAGCTCTCTCTTGTACTTTGAAGAATTATTAAAATTTATACATGCAATTGTTATGTAACTTATTACATATTTTCATATTCATTCTCATTTCACATTCATAGGTTATATTTTAAAACTGAATGCATTATTCACCACCTTTTATATTCCAATCCAAAATAAAAGTTTCTCTTTGCGAATTCGAACTACTTTGGAAAACATGATATGATAAGAAAAATTAGATCTTTATTTTTTTTTAATAAATATTGGTCCACATTTATCTTCATTGATAAATAAACAGGTCCAACGAAAATCATGTCCGAAATGACATAATTTCTTTTTTTCTTTCGGACTTTAAATGACATAATTTTTTCAAGGGTGTAATTGAATATCCTTTCATTTTGATTTTGATTTTGTGTGTGTTACTGTTAGTGATGAAATTTTCTTTTTTAAAGAAAAATAATGAATTTTAAGAATGTGATTGCATATGATATGAAAATGTACTGATGAAAGTTGATTTCATGTAGAAATAGTAGAAGTGATTAAATCGAAGAAAAAAAAAAAGTGAATGAATAATGCATTTTTCAAAAAAATTCTCTAGCGGACCAGCAAAGAGAATTCGGCATAGATCTTCCAACGATGGGTTGTAGTTTCAGGATTAGGAGCACATCCAAAAATATACAATAGGTACAACATAATTACTACTTTAATAACTCACTTACATTTACATCACTTGGAAACACTTACAACTGAAATTGGTAACTTAGCAAACAAATGTTAGGCTATCTGATAAGTGGGGTATTTGGTTAGACCTTTATACTGAAAAAACAAAACAACAACTATGCACATACAAATCAAATTTCATTATTTCAATAGTGATAGTATTGATAGTGTGGCTCACTATCATACCTATATACATTGCTCGGCGATTCAACTTCATAGTGATACACGGTATGAGGCTGCTCGACTTCGTAGTGCTGGACGGTGTGGGGGAGCTCATCTTCGTGATGATACGTATACTGCGGGGACGGAGAACTAAGCTCACTCGGAGAAGGACTCGCGACGTGGGCTTGGTTTTTATCGACTCTGACTTCGACCAAGTCGACCTCCTCAAACGAGTGGAAAATAGGATGCAAGTATGCATCGGCCAAGTAAGCTTTTAAGTCGATATCGGATTCAGAAGCATGGTCTTGTGTATCCTTGGACATGGCTTCCTGAAGAGGCGACAAGATGAAAGAATGACGAATCATAATATAGAGGAAAGGATGATCACAGTTGATCGAAAGTTATATGGATATGAAATCAAAGTTTAATTTGGTTTTGGGGTAATTACAAAAACTATCCCTTAGGTTTAACCTAATCACGAAAAACTGCAGTATCTGTCAAAATTACAAATACGCCTTTGACATTTGTTTCTATTATCCATTGCACCTGAGGAGGGGAGCATTTGTTAGGCAAATACAAACATCAATTGGTTATAATATGTTAATGGAATATTTGTAAGCAGCATTCTAAAAAACGCTAGGAGCTAGTCGGGTGGTCGGCCCGATCGCGCCCTAGGCGAAGCCTAGCTTCACCTGCGGGGTTAGGCGGGACTTGGGCGGGGTTAGGCGGGCCTAATCGGGAAAATAACGTGGGCGGACAAGGTGGGCCTAGCGCTGGCGGGACTAATCGGGGCAAGGGGGGATTTTTAGAACAGTACTTTGTAAGGGATAATTACCGGGAAAAAATGAGGTTCAGGCTAATTACTAAAAACCAAGAGGTTTTCGAAAATCACGAAAAACCCCTTGAGGCTTGATTCCGTCTTACATTTCCCTCTTCATAAGCAAAAATATTTCAAAACCCCCTGATAATTCTAGAACCATTATAGTTATACCCCTTAAATTCAATACATAATCAAACCTGAGGGAATTTTTGTAATTTTGAAACATCTATAGGTATTTTTGTAACTAGCCAAACCCCACGGAGTCTTTAGTAATTTTCCCTATTTGTAATTTTGAAAGAAACTGAGTTTTTTTTTCTGTAATCTAAGAGGTAGTTTTTGTAAATATCCATTTGGTTTATGACATCGTTTTACCGGCCTAAGCAGCATACGTATATAGAAGATCTCTCGTGCCAGAAGAATAACAGACAAAAGAATACAATTAGTATTGCCATCGATATTCATAAAACCATGATATTACCTCAAGAGGGTACTTTCTGAATGCAGGTTCGAAGCGATTCTTGCAGTATTTGTGGAAGGACAAAGTCAATACGGGTAGCACTACAAGCAAGGGAGTGGAATTTGCAGCCTCTTTTGTGCTCAATAGGCCCATTAATAGGAGTTGAGAAATCAGTAAACTCGCTATAATGCGACCATGAACATGTGGCCAAAATGCTGCAGCGCTCTCGTATTGCTGGTCGTATACATTAATGACCTGCGCGATAAAAAACAGGGTTTCAGAACTTACGCGACACCAATGTCTATGCTAAAACTGACACAGAATAATTAAGTCCAGAATATTATTTCTAACAGCCTTGGCATAGCGAGTGTTTGCAAAAACTTTAAGAAAATTGATTGTCAGCTTTTGGCTGGAAAAAGAAAATAGTTTTTAGTGTTTTCAAATACCAATTTGTGCTTCTATTTCTTTACATTTTAATCAGAACTTAAAAGTAGTGCGAGGGGTACTTTAGATTTTTTTTATTCTGCTGCTAATTTGGCATTTACACACAAATAAAACACTTTTACGACTTATTCACAAAACACTTCCTTTTAACTTATTCTACTTTTAGCTTTTATTTGCATACACTAGTAACTTCTGATTTTCAACTATTTTTCGTTTCAATTATAATAAATCGCTTCCATTAAAAACAGAAGTTTTTGCAAACACTCCCACAGTATAACAACACGTGTTGGTAGCGAATTTTTCACTTCAAGAATTTAGCAAGAACACAGACAGTACATTTCCCAAAATAGCTTACCTCTGATATTAGTCACCCATTTCAGAACTTTAATGAAGTTGATTCTATTAACCAAGAATGAGAAAATAAGTGAATTCCACTGAGTAGAACTAACCTGATGACGATACACAAAGTACGCCAAGGCAAAGAAGACCAGTATAAAAGGAAGAAGGATTGGCGTAACGACCATGTACACGATGCCTAGAAGGAAATACAGTTGAAGACTTGGTAAAGTCTCCGGAAAATCAACACCTCCGGGGTTCATTGCCTTCTCAAGTCCCTCTCGGTTTTCACAATGAACATGTTCTTTAGGTGGAAAATCACTAGAGGTTTCAACCGTAGGATTTCACCAGCAATCCCAGCCCAGCCATCAACCATTATGTATGTGATAAAGAAAGTAGCCTTCATTGGTATTGATACACCGATATTTCTTGGGATTCTGAAACCAAGAAAAACTTCATTCAGAATAAAATAACTTGAAAGAGTGTTTAGTATTGTTTTATATTAGTCATGCAATTAGGCGTAATAGGTCAAATGTTGTTTTCCGTCAAGGAAAGGTTTCGGTCCTCATCATTAAAACAATAACTACACCTACAAACAGATTTTCACCAATTAATATTGGAATGACAGATTTATTTTCTTTCCAGTACAATTTAGGGAAAATAATTTCTTTTGTCCTGTACTTTGACTATTTTGAGATTTATTCTTCTAAGTAGTCACCTTTATTTTAGTCCAATATCTTGTAAAAATTTGGACATTTAGTCCTATTTTGACCCAAATTGTGTAATTTTATGGGAAATTGTTGGCTATGACCGGCCAGGTGCAAACATGTCAAACAATATTTGCGGATTTGATGATTTGACGCAAAAATTACCATCAAAACATTAAAATCCCAAATTTTATGTCAGTTTTTGGTGATTTGACGTACCAATTCCTGTGTCAAATCACCAAAATCCCTAAATTCCCTACACACATTAGCACCTATCTGTCCTAGTTAGCAACTACATAAAAGTACACAATTAAGCTCAAAATCGGACTGAATGTCCAAATTTTATTGAGTTATCTGAATGAATTAACTTCTGAAACGAATTTGGTTTTACAGCACGCATGCCACAAAATGTTTCGCGTGGCATTTAACTGATAATGATTCAAATAAATATTTGGTCACGACTACTAAAAATTGGATGAAGTAAAAAGAGATATAGGGAACATACTGGGTGGCAGACTGGTGAAGGAAAGCATGAAGTTGTTGGAATGCTGTTCCGGCCACTATGCTACCCAAAAACACATTTACGAGCATGAAGTAGTAATATTTTGCAGCTGTTCTCCTTTCTAATACTGATAGCGCCACATGCCCCTCTACTTTTGACATAATCATTAAAATTGCAGGAAGAATGTACAAAAATATTTTAAGAGCAAGACCGGGAAGGAAACCCTGTAGGAATGACTTGACAAATTTCCTGCAAAAAATAGATGGCTGCTAACTGAATCTATGAAATGATGCAATATAGCTATCATCAGACTGGGAATTGCGTCGAAGATAAACATCAATATTCACATAAAATAGACTTTAATGGCAATTAAAAACAAATTTTCGGTCTGCATCAAAGATTATAGCCTTGTGAGCGACTAATTACGTGGAAGACGGAAACAATCAGATTTTTAATTACTTCGATATAGGTAAAACATCCTCCCAAACACCAAATTGTTGGACTTATGCACTACACATGTAAAACCCAAAACATGAAAAAAATAAATAAAATATTTTCTTAAAGAAAAATAAATTGTAATAAGGATGGATATACATGAGGATATATGATATTCACTCATACTATAGTAGCATGAGCAACATCGGTTCGGAGAGAAAAGAATTTGCAATATATCATCCACACATTCCCTTAAATTATTCCTGAATACTTTCTGATGTATATGTATTTGCTCGAGTCCTAGATTCAAACACGGCTGAGCTTATAAGCTCTCTAAAAGTGTTTGGAGATTTTTTTTTTAAAAAAAAAATTCTTATAAACTCCCAAACTAAGATGTTAGAGGCTTATAAGTTTTTTAAAAAGGTGAAGGATCCCAACTTATTTTCAAAAATAATTATCTTATTATAACAACCTCCTTTGATTTTGACCATTTTAATTACGAAACTGTTATTGCTAACATCTTATAAGTTCCACCATCTTTTATCCAAACACTTCAGTGATTTATTTTCAAAATAAGATCTAACTAATTATAAGCTCTTAAAACATTTTATAAGACGTAGGAGCTTATAAGATCTTTTAAATAAGTCACAATCATGAAATAAAGCCAGTGTCAGAATAGGAATGCTGTTTAATGCAGAAATGAAACTACAATGGCACACAATATAAAGTGCTCATTAATTTCGAAGCTTACCATTCAATTAATGGCCTGAGAAAAGGAGCGACCTTCTCCAGCCCTTCCAGATTTGCCAATGATTGGACAAAAGCAATAGGTATCATGTAAAAGAAGACCAATGCAAACACACATAATGATATCAGAAGTTTCCGAATGCTGAGTGAGACGAAAGGTATTGCCAGATTCTTCCAGTATACATCTCGGGGTTCAGGAGCCCAATTTGTCAACCATAGTGTGGGATTTTTGCTCTGTTGTGTCTGTGCACAAACAGCTGCGCCCCATCTTGAATTGAATGACACAAAGGCAGCTGACATTACGGATTTAGGGTCTTTTAAAATTTGTTGGCGCTCCATCGTCAACTAAGAGCAAAGGATGAGAAAATTTATTTCGTCAGAAAGACATGCGATAACCAGCTGATTAAGGAAGCAAATTATTCATCCAGAACTGATATAGGAAAAACTAAATTAACTGAGAGTAGATTGAGTTAGTGAAATTAGGGGATAATTACAAAATCTACCCATGAGGTTTAGTATAGCTACAAAAAAGACAATTATCTTTCAAAATTACAAATACCCCATTGACATTGGTTGAATTTAACAATCACATCAGGGGGTATTTGTTAGGCAAGGAGGTGTTTGTAGCACCTTACGAAGGTATTTCTAATTTTGAAAGATAATTGGAGCCCTTTGTAATTAAACAAAATATCAGGGTAATATTTGTAATTATCCCTAAAACTAGAGAGCCGAGTGCACCTTTTTGTCAAAATTCTTAATTTGCTCTTTGTAGAAGTCAATTGAATCCACCTTTTCACCCCAAAGTCCAAGGAAGCCTCTCTGAGTGACAAAAAAGGTAAGTTGTAAAAGAAATGTTATTTTTTGCAGCAAGTAAACCATATAATATCAAAAAAATATACGTATTTAATTTTCTCAGAATATCTATTTCAAATGGTTTTAGCCCACGAAGGAGTATACCTTTCTTGTAGGCCTCTTGTCTGGATGTCTCTCAAACTTAAGCTGGTTATAGTCCAGCCAATTTTGGAGTCGGTTTCTTTTTCTAACCAGTTTGGCGAACTTGTTAGCATTGTACAAAGCCTAGGTGCAAACAACAAAACAAGTGTTTCCAAGTCATGAAAGGAAAAATTATAATACTAAGTAGATTTCAAGGAAAAACAATTGATACAGGCAGAGCCTTTAAAAGAGTGTAATTTCTGGATAGATTTTGTATGGGATAATATATTACCTGGTGACATAAATAGTGATCTGGATGGTTTTTCTGAAAGAAGGTTTCAACACTATCTGACACTGACCGTCCAGAAACATGTGGCACATTCCGAATGAGAACCTGTGGATAGTTCAAACAACATTTAAAAAAATATGCAACCGAAAAACTGAGTTAAAATGGAACAGACCAAGAGAACTAACTCATATTAACAAGGGATAACTACAAAAACTACCCCTCAGGTTTGGGTAAAATACCTAAAAAAATAACTCACAGGTTTTTGAAAATTACAAAAAAACCTGTGATGTTTGATTATGTGTTACACTTTATCCCGTCATAAGCAAAAACATTTCAAACAACACCATTATATTTGTAAAAGTATTGCAATTACCTCCTTATATTTAGCACAAATCAAACCCCAATGTTTTTTTTTTTTTTTTTTTTGTAATTTTCAAACTTTTTTGGTTTTTTTATAATTATCCCTATTAACAAATTATAGTCCTCCAAAAGCCCCTGGTGGAGCTGAGCTTATCAGTGCTATTGATTGCAGCTAACGAAATGCATCATTAGTGCTTATACAATATCTCCATGCTTGGTCATAAATTCAACATTACATCCAGGAGTCACGTGACAAGGCTTCTTGACAGTAAAATCTAAAACAAGAGTTAACGCATAAACTTTACACGATTAGCAGAATTTTGAGCTGAAAGTCAACTGGTGAAACAGCTGATTTGTCTATGTGTACTAATCAAACCCAATTAAAAGATTTTACTGGCCACCAAATCAAAATAGGCCTAATATAAATTAATTTTAAGTGAAATAACTTTTAGATTAATTTAAGGCTCATTAACTAATTAAAGCTATCAACTAACTAAAAGCTCGAAAACGAGCTCCTTATCAAATTAGGTCCAATCAAATAATCATATTATTTAATTGTATGGATTAGTTTAACAATTATTCTTTGAAAAGTTTAATCTTCAGCGTGTTGTTAGAAAAGGATATAAAAGAAATGGATGAAGCAAGATAGGAATGAAATGACACATCAAACTATTGCCTCAAGTAGCAAGTTGTTCAAATTTTGTGCATCTCTACACAACCTTTTTTCATGTCTTCAACTTTCAACAGAAAATATAACAGCAAACAACGTTGAAAAAATAGGATGCTCAGAAATACCATAACCAAACGAAACCACATCATAAATCAACATGCTTGATGTTGCAACAGCAAGGACAGTTCAACTAACCGTGAATTGTTCAGCACGCCTGCCTTGCGAAGCCAAAAAATTTAGTCGCATTGATGCAACTCTATCATATTCCTTATAAAGCATGAAACAAGCCCAAAAAGTAAACACGTACTCCATTGATATGTGGACAAAGAACCTGAGATCCAATCACAGTAGTTTTTCCTTAGCCTTGAAATACAATGTATGACTAAAGTGCAAACAATACATCAGCCCATTTCTTAATTATCTGTAATGATGCATTATAGTAAAACTGGTGAAAAAGTTGAATTTTGCTACTTGTCAGAAATATATATATATGTGTGTGTGTGTGTGTGTGTGTGTGTGTGTGTGGAATTATAAGATGTTGGAAAAGAACCACGAGACTTACTTATAAGAATTGGGACGAACATTTGATATTGAAAGCTTGTCAATGTCGCTCACAACCAAGTCTCGTCGCAGAAAAAATAAAGTTCCATCAGATACATTCACAGGAATCAGAAATAGAAGCGCCGCAATTGTTATTGGTCCAAATATTTGCAAGCTGGCGAAGGTTACAACAAAAACAAGATTAAGTAATCTGAAAAAGAAATTTTAGCAATTTCAACATCAAGGAAGGGAATGAACTAGAAGATCACATGCAATCATCAAGCTTCTTGCATCATCTAATTTAAATTAGGGATGATTACAAAAACTACCCTCGAGTTTTGAGTTAATAACAAAAGAAAAAACCAGAGGTTCTTGAAATTTACAAAAATCCCATTGAGGTTTGATCCAGTATTATACTTAGCCCCATTCATAAGAAAATCATTTCAAACACCCCCTTCATATTTGAGAGTTGATGCAGAACTAAGAAAGAGGAAGAATGATAAGTGCAGCAACTAACAATACTAAAAAACAGCACACAATTGCACCATCAGAGAAAGCATAGACGTCATAGAATGAAAAGTTCCATATCAGTAATTTACCAACTAATACCACCCACAAAGTATTGTGTATCTCGTTTCCATACAATAACTTAACGTTTAACTTAGTTGTGGCTTGGAACCAAAAACCAGACCCACAAGTTGTTTGAAATTTTAGACAAGTGACACTTTCAAGTCGAACATTTTAAAACAAGGCCAGATATATTTGAAGTCATCTTTCAAGTTCTTTTTTCTCTTATTCATCAAATACAACTGGTGCCTATTCCTGGAAAGCAGATTTAGGGAAAAGAAACGGGTGAATTTTTCTTAAACTGGTCAACAAAGTCGACTTTTATGGATGTTTTCAGACAAAGCTTCATTTGAAGATTTCAAACAAATTTTGTCAGTAATCGTAAATCCTAGAAACAAAAATAAGAAAAAATGTGCATAGTCTAAACATACAAATGTTAAACGAAGCAAACTACCAACCCATAATTTTACTTTTTTAAAAGATGTTGCATTGATATGATAATCATTCTTAAAATATATTACTTAAGAACCAGAACCTCAAAAACATACGCCAATAATCAATTGCCCAAAATATATAAGCTTTTTAAATACAAAATGCACACATAACCATCAAATTGCAAACCAGCAAAACAAAAAAATGAATATATGGATAAATGTTACACAAGCCAATAGTCACTGTAGATTCTCAAGAAAACATCAGAATAAAGCTCCTGAACAATGTTTTAACAAATAAAATTGAAACCAAAAATACGCAAACACTGTTTAAATTTCTCAATATAATACTAAATTCCACAATTGTCAACACGAACTAACAGATATCCAAGAATACAGGGAAAAAATAAAACAGCTTAATTTCCACAAAACAGCATCTGACCGAGAGTTCAAATAGCAGCTATCCCAAATCACATAAACACTAACACAAGAAAACAGACAATTGAACTGAAAATTACAAATTCTTTTGTTTCTTGAAGAAGAATCACCACTCAGAACCATCCAATAATAATTATTAAAAATAAGTTAATAAGGAGAAAAGTTGGAATTTTGTAAATACCCAAGAATATAAATCCTCAAGAAAACAGCAGAATCAAGTCCAGCATGGCTAATAATCTCAGCCTCACTCATCTTCATTGCCTGGGGCATCCAGTTAAGAAAAGTGAAATAAGTCTTGATATTGAGATTGACAAATTTGCCCACCACACCACCCCAGCTCCTGGGGCTACTCCTCTTCCCAGCGATGTACCATTTGGGAAAGTAAACTCTGTCATTGATTGGCTGAATTCTCAGCAGTGCAAAGGCCAGCAAAAATGCAAAAGCACTCAGTATGTTGATAAGTGCCGACACCCCAATATCCCCAAGTGTTGCCATTTATTTTGTGTATATGCTTCAATTCACACAATTCAATTTTCACAACTCCAAGAATGAAAAATGTGAAAAGAAAGAAAAAAGGGAGAGGAACAAAAATGATAGAAAGAATATTTTCTTGGTGGGCTTTTTCTTGTCTTTATGCTTTAGGAGAAAAAAACTAACTAATGGGGTATGCACATTGATTGCAGTAGATGGCTCTTGGCTTTTTCCTACCATTATAGGTTTAGTAAAATATTACTATTGGCCTTCTCTTCAAGTGTGTGTTGTGTGTGAAACTTGGGACCATTGAAATGGGGGTTTTTGGGTTACTTTTGGATTTGGTAACTGAGAAAAGGGAAGAATTTTTATGGGCAAAAGGGAATATAGACTGTAGTGTAAGGTGGTGATGGTGGGTGGTTTTTGTTTGTGCTCGTGATTGTGGGTTGTTTTTTAGTGTTTTTGGTTTGGTGCTATTGGGTTTATGGCGTTGACGAGTGAAAAAGTAGGGCTTTTGCTTTTGGTTTCTTTCTTTTTGCCTTTCGATTTATGGAAAGAGTTTATTGATGTCTTTTCCAGGCGGTGGGCCCGTGGCGCTCCGCCGCGGGAAGGCGGTGGCTAATCATGGTAAAGTCTCTGATTGTTCGCCGTGATTTTTGGATAATGCAGATGGCATTATTTGTTGAAGATTCTTTTTAAAAATGGTTAATTGACTTTAAAAAAATGGTCATTTGTAATCCCAAAGACAATGCAGGTCATCTGACTCCAAGATTTCGGCATGATTGCATATTCCCTTGAATAATGATGAAATTATAGTATATTTTCTCTGGGAAAAGAAATATGTTTAATACATCGAGGTTTCTTTTATAGAAAAAAAGTGTAGGTTTTAGTTTTATAATATTAAATATTGATCAAGGTTTTAGTTTTATAATATTAATTTTGCACCCCCAACATACGCACTATTGATATCCTAAATAAAATATTAACATTTTCATGTAGACGTGATCTATTATTTTTGCATAAGTGCAAGCTATTTCATAATTTTGAGCTATCTTGTTGAATGTTGATTATTTTTACTTTTGGGATATGGACATAATTGCCCAACATTCTGGATATAATGACACATTTTTCTGATTTTTTTACGCTCCCGTATTATTTTTTGACATTTTTACACTCCCGCCATATTTTCCTGGATTTTTTACGTTGTTGTTTCACGATTGTTTTCAAACATGTTTCATCTAATAAATTTCCATGAAAAAATAATTTTCTCCCATTAAATAATCAATTTTGTACTCAAATATTAACAACTAAGAATTATACACATAAAACAACATATATTGAAAACAATACATTAAAAATAATAAAAACAACACATGAATAAAAAAATATAACTCAAATTTTGTTCCAATACATTAAAAACGTCGAAAATATGGAAACGACTAAGAAACAAACAAAACAAGTCTAGGGGTGTGCACGGACTTGGAGTTTATTGAACCGAACCGATATCCGAACCGAAAATATTCGAATAAAAATATCCGTTAACTTTTTGACTTTCCCGAACCGAACCGTCCCAAAAATTTTCATGGTACGGTTGGATATTTTTCAAATATTTGCATCGAACCGAATATCCGAAACTAGAACCGATTTTTAAATAAATTTTATATAGACATATATAATATTTTTATCTTATTTATATTTTGATATTGAATTAACTAAACACTCCTTTGAAATCCAATACTATACAATACTAAAAATTATCAAATTAAAAATTTGGCATATTTTATCAATATATCAAATGAATAATTGAATATATATTTAATTCACTAATAGTTACGTCATATTAATTTATTTAAATCAACCCGATAAATGAAATTATAAAATTATATTTAATTTGTAGAAGATATTTAAATTTGATGATATTTTACTTATTAAGGATCATAACTAGACTCATCCTCTAATCATGAAAATTAATTGAATTAAAATTAGTTAAATGATTAGTACATTGCACATAAACTAGAGTAATCGCCTAACCAAAAAATTAAGACATTGAGACTATAGATTTTTTGTTTCATATTAGTTTATCAAAATTATTAGCGATTATATTTTCTTAAGTCAATAGCCCATGACAATTTGCCAAGATTAAAGAATATTATTGTGTAATAGAGGCTACTAAATTTGTCATTCTTGGAGATTGTACACTTTTACTATTAACACGAATGCCATAATATCTGAAACATATTATGTTAAAATCCAAAAGGAAAAATCAACATTTTTTAACTATAAATTAGATGAAAACGATATAAAAGTTAAATTGATATTAAACTAATACGTAGTATAGTCCATATCATGAAAGAAAGATTTAGAATTACAATATTAAAAATTTAGCACTTAAATATGAATTAGATTTTTTTTATGTATAAGTTAAATATAAAATATCAAAAAGTTAAGTTCGTATAGTACTAATAGTTTTAGTATGTATTTTTTGAAATTGCACTAAAAAAGATTGAGTATAACCATTTAATGATCTTTACTGGGTTTTTTTCACCTTTTTGTGTGTTTTATTTGTGAAATATTTGAAACTCCGTTTCTCCGAACCGTTTAAATGCGTCCCATTAGAAACGAATCTCCGTCCCCGAACCGTACCAAACTTTCGGGACGATTTGGGACGGAGATTTTTGATGGTTCGGTTCGAGATTTAATTTTGGGATATCCGAACTTGACTGAGTTACGGAGATTTCTAAATCTCGAACCGGACCAGGACCATGAACACCCCTAAGAACAACATTGAATACTATGTTTGATAAGTGTTTTTATCATGATTTTGATGATTTTATTTTAAAGGGTTTTTACACCAAAACAATGTTTGAAAATGATGTCCAAATACTCCCGATTGTTTTAAAATATTTTTACTAATTTTTCGGAGTATTTCTTGGAGTTTATTTTCGATATAAATTGGACAACACTTACGTTTCGCGTTGGACCAGCCGCCCTATAGGGCAACCCGTACTGAAGATGTGTTTTGAAATAGAAAATGCGAAGGAAGTAAAGAGGTGAGGTCGGCCAGGTCGACTTACGGGCGTCGACCGGTGTGGTCGGCCGGTACCTCGGAGATTGTCTGAAGAATAGAACTCCCTGGACTACATTTTTGAAGGACCTCGACCGGTCCAACACAGGGTCGACCGGTCGGACCCCCCGTCGACCGGTCGCCCTGTGTAAAAATAAGGTTTTTATTTTCAACGTCTATTTCTACGCAACCGGTCGTCCTACCATTTTGACAACAAAATTCTAGTCATTGACAGCAGACAACTCTTCCTTAATTTGTGGGATTGATTTCTAACAGCTATATTCTTGATTTTAATTGTATTTTTCTGTAGATTTTCAATCCCCAAGAGGAGCCTATCCATGATCAATCATCTCCTATAAATAGAGGAAGATTTGAAGCAACAAGTGAACCAATTGAGATACAAACACAACAAGACACATTCAAAGCAAACACTTGTTCTTTCATTGTCTATATTCTTGTTGTAATAGCCTAAGGTCTTACACATTCACATCTTGAGGTCTGCAGGCTTTATTTTTGATTACATTTGCACCCAAATTTGTATTATTCATTATCGAGTTGTAATCTTGAATTTGTGGTCATCATTCAACACAAGATATCCTTGTGAGTGTTCTTGTGGTAAGAACACACTTGGATGATCTAGGTGATAGGAGCAAGAAGATTGTAGTAATCTTCTTATTGAAGAGTGCGGTGCTCTTTGAGGTGTTGAAGAATTCGGTATTCTTCAAGTCGGAAGATTGTGGTAATCTTCACAAGGTGCCGTTGAAGATTGTGGTAATCTTGAGTGAGATTGTGGTAATCTCAAAGAGGTGTTGTAAGGTGTTGTTGTATTAATTGTGGTAAATAATAAAATCTTTTTTCTTTTTGAAATCCATCCCTGGAGATCTTTGGGGTGGTAGAGGATTAGGCCCTAGGTGGGTTGAACCTCTATAAATCGACGCGTGTTATTTACTTCCCGCATCTTCATTCTTGTCTTGGCTTGTTTGATTCGAAAAAGAGGGCATAATCGAGAAAATGGAGATAATCTATTCACCCCTCTGCATTATCGTAGCCGCTTGGACTTACAAATGGTATCGAGCGAGCCAAACTTTTTGGCAAGCTCGTTCCCACATCGCGAGTAAAGAGGAACGATCATCGGCTACGAATGAAGTCTACCTTACAGGCGCCTCCACCAACAAGCCACCACTATTTGATTCCAAAAATTATACCTTTTGGAAAGAAAGAATGGAATGTTATTTACAAAGTTGCGGGTTCGATATTTGGAACACGGTCATCAATGGAGAATCTATTCCGATGGAAGATACACCTCACACCTCCAAACCGTCAAGGAGCTCAATGATGAAGAGAAGAAAATCATCTCCTTAAATGGTAAAGCTCTCAATATTCTTCATTGTTCACTTACATTTTCGAATACGGTCATATTCGAGGAATACGATCGACACATGAAGCATGGGAAAAATTAGAAGCTATCCATGAAGTATATGCAAATGAAAGGAGCAACTCAAAAGCATCTACTTCTCAAATGGATACAACATTAAATCCAACAACATGGGATGAGCCTCTTACAACTTCCGATAATGATGAAGTCGAATAATGTCTTATGGGCATCGAAGAAGAAAACGAGGTACGCTCTAAACCCTCTACCTCTTATGATAATGAATTACAAAATGATTATAGTGATTTTCAAAATGATTTTGATGAGATTCAAATGAATTCTAAAGCTTGCTTGTTAAATACAAAAATTTGAAAAAGGTATTCAATGTTTTGAAAAATGACAAGGATAATTTATTTTCCTCTTATGAATCACTTTCATGTGCTCACATACCACACTTGATAAGGTTAGAATCCTTGAAAAGGATAATAGTACTCTTGTTGAGGATATTAATTGCATGAAAAAGGATTTATCTAAATTCAACTTGAGTATCGATAAATGACCAAAATTGTTTATGTTCATAATTGTGATAAGTTGAAACTAGGACTTGATCATAAGCCTAATGTTGTTAATTATATGAAAAAGAATCAAGTCTCTAAGCATGTTGGGTCATTATGCTCTAGAATTATTACTTGCTTTTATTGTGGTAAAAAGGGTCAAACGGTTAATAATTGTCGAGCTAGAAATAGTTCTAATTATTATTGGAGACCTAAAAGTCTCAAAGCTAATCCTAAAGGACCCAAACACTTGAGGGTACCACAAAACAATGTCATACTAGGTACTCGGCGGAATATCAACCAAAGAAAATTCATACTGCGAGAAAACATCAAATGCCCGTTTCATTTGATCAAAGGAGAAGACATCACCACAATGAATTTCCAAGAGAAAGACACTATCAACAATGGGAAGGACACAATCCTTGGAAATGGAGCAATTGGAGAAGCTATCATCAACAAGATGATTTTCAAAGAGGAAAATACCATCAACAATGGGAAAGACACAAACCATGGAAATGGTGTAATTGGTAAACCATATCTCCCTATTTAAATATGCATTTTATTGTTATGCATGTTTTTATTTGTGCCTTAATTGTCAAAATTATTTTTCAAAATATATTTAAATAAGGTCCTCTATATATTTATGTTTTTAAAATCTTTTGAAAAGGAGACTTTGCATATTGCTTTAAAAACTCTTGTGCATTTACTAAGACTTATGTGCTTTATTATCTCTTATTGATTTATATAGCTTAAGCATACTTGTGATATATCTTATTTCTTTAGCCTTACACATGTAACATATTGTTTTGTGCAAGTCTTGTTTAAGAATTGTGTAGGGTATATGTATTTCTTCATCTTCATCAAAAGATGTTTAAACTATCGAGACACATTCACTCGTATTATTTTTTAGAACTCGATATTCTTCATGTCATATAATCATGCGATTATCTTTCAAACTATTTCATAGTATCTCTTAAGTGCCATTGTATGATCTTGTCGATTTTTAAAAGGGCACTACTCGTAAAATCATGTTTTGATCCGAGTTTGCATTTATTTTTGCTCATACATTTTGGATATAATCCATAATTGTCATTTTGCAAGTTTTAAAACTTTTGGGGTTTGATGTGCATTTTTTTAATCAAATTTGGTACCAAAAAGCAGTCTTGGTTGACCACCCGTCGATCGGTCGACCGGGTAAATCGGCAACAACCGCTTTTTAAAACAGGGGATTCTTAAAATTCTTCATTTCTTCACTATAAGCTTGAACCCTAGCATATTTTTCTCCAATTGTTTTCTCAAAATCTCTCATTATATCTCAAATTGTTTAAATATTTGAGTTTATATCACCCATTTCATCTTATTTTCATGGCACCCCGTCAATTTACCGGACAAAATCCTCAAAAGAGAAGAAGGAAGCAAAGGGGAGAATCTTCTTCTAACCCCCAACAAGATGATGTTCCACAAAGAGATAATCAAAACCGGCTTACGGAGGAGGAGATTGTTGAATAAAGAGTCGGAATTTCAACCACGAATATTCATTGGGACTCTAGTAAGTTGTCACTTCTTTCTAAGCCTTCTTCTAGAGCAAATAGGTTTCGATTTTTGAATAAACTTGCGGAGGAGCATTATGAAAATATTGAAGTGAATGATAAGAAAATTGCTCGTACTCGTATTGTTCGATTTTCGACATTTCATGATGAATATCCGGATATTAGGGCTTATTTTGAAATTCAGGTTGGGTGTCACTATGAGATAATCTGGTTTGCACTATGATGATGAGCTTATAAAATTATTTTATGCAAACATGTAGATTGTTGACGCTACGGAAGAAAATCCTTTAGAACTTCACAGTTTCGTTAATGGTAGGCATTTTCATGGGCGTATCCGACATTTGTAATCATTTCAATGTACCTAACGATGTAGTTGTTAATGTGGATTGTACTCATTGGAATGATGATATTTTTGGTGTTTCACTAGATGAAGTGAAAATATTTTTGGGAGTTTTTCCGAAGGTAACCTTCTCGGCAATGTCGCCGAATTACCGAATGTGTCTATTATATGCTCATATTGTGTATGTGGTAAAGAAGTGAAACTTCCTAGTAATCTCGAACTATTTCTCACTTATAAGATCGTCGGGGTGAAAAGGTCAATTATGCGGCTATATTTGTGTATTGTTTGACCGAATCAAGAAGAACTTACTAGGAAGCAATATACATTGGGAAACTTGATTTGTCGACTTCTATATCTATCGGGCTACACTTAAAATGAGATGAATACTTGAAATTAAATCATAATTATTTTGATAATGACAATATACTACAAATGGCAAGAATCGACGAACATTACCGTGGGTTCCCACTAAAGTCACATTGGGGGCGTGCTCGAAATCCGCGACAACCTCGGGATGACTTCTTTGATGACAATGAGGTTGAAAATATTGTCGAGAAGAGGTGATGTCGGGGAACAAGAAGATAGGGAAGAAGAGAATGTGAGAGATGAAGAAGAACACAATAATGAAGGAGATGATGGAGAAGATGAAAATGAACCGGATGTTGAGGATTTGAGTCTCAAAGAAAGAATGGAGAAAGTGGAAAGGGAAACATTTCGAGATGTTGCATCTCTTAGAAAAGAGTTAGGAAGTGAAGGAAGAAAATACAAAATTGAAGAGCAAAATGGGAAATTATTTAAGAAATTCTTCAAGGAGCTTCTCCTACGGCTTGATTCTCCTCGGATGAGGATTGATGTCCCTCCCCCATGCTTTTTCAAATTATCTTTGCATATTTTACTTTGGCTTTGTTGTATTGCATTTTTATGACTCTTTGTATAACTCTATTGCACTAATGAATTGTTGTTGTTTTCAAAAGGAAGCAAAGTGCTTGAATATGGTTGAATAGTATATTGCTTGGATGGATGGTATGAAGTACTTGATGGTAAAAGTGCTTCTTTCGGTTTTTGCTTGGCATTTGTAATGCCTTGATTATATTAGGCTAGTTGGATAGATTTATCTCAACCGGTTGTACCTTGATAATATATTCATATCTTGGTATGTTGATAATATTCTTGACATGTTTATGGTGTTGATTAAATGATGTTTGTGTTCTTTGTTGGGAAATTTATTCTTTAGATTTTGATGAATGCCATGTAAAACTTAGACTAGAAAGTTGGCACCCCATTTTCTTTGTAATTTGCATTGTAATAGATAGAGTTGTTCGAGTGAGTTAAGTCGGCTATGCCTAAATATGCAAGAAGTCAACCGGAGACTAGAATGAAGACTTATTTGTGAGGCGATTGAGTATGGCAAAGAAGAGAAGACAGAACTCGATCGAGAAGTATCACCGAGATACTGGTGTGAAGTGTCGATCAAAGTCAATCCAAGATAGCCAAGTCTCAAGTTGAAGTGATGGATGAATCATCCATGATTGGGAGCCGACTCGAAGTCATCTAGAAAGTTAAGGAAGCTATGATCAAGTCAAGAAAATCGAAAAGGATCCGTTGCACATAAGTCAAGAAAGTTACTTAAACAAGTAATACTTCCATATGCCTTTCTTAAAGTGCTCGATCCCTGAAGCGTGCAAAAATGAATAAACCAATGGGAAGATCGCACTGCGATGTGTCGAGAACTACGAAAAGTGAAGGTTCATTCAATACGAGGAAATGTCAATTTCAAGGATCGCAACAAGACAAGCCAACGACTACATGTGTCTTTTAAAAATTAGCCTATCTCTTCAACGGGCGCTTTTAAAAAGAACACTATAAAAGGCCGAGAATCAATTTGAGAAAAGGTTACCTTGCACACCGAAACACAAGACTTTAAAAGCCATTATTCAAACAGTAACCTACAAAAGTATTCTCAAGTCATTCAAGCTCAATCCTCAAGCGAACTTGAAGGAAATCAATCCAACACTTGCCTGTGAAGAAAAAGACGACTTCAATCGGTTGAAGAGAAACATTTGAAGAATCAAAAGGGTCTACATTCCACAGAGGATTGTAGAAAGGTTCAAGGTCTAACCGTCTTAAGTTCTTAGAGGGCTTCGTGATCAAATCCAAGAAGCTTGAGCAAGTGAGTTGTAGTAGCAAAGCAATGCCCAATGAAGAAAGGCTGAGTCGACGAGGCTTGATTGTGTGACCAAGCATCTCAAACCGAGTCCCAAAGGATCAAGTCACCGTGTGATCAAGACTTGCATCTGGACCGATAACCACCTTGTACTGATCAATACTTAGTGGATTCCCCAGGGAGTTGGAGAAGAGAGGATTAGAAGAATTACCCCATCTTCAAACCTCTATAAAATTTATTGTGTCATTTACATTTCAAAGACTTCAATTTCGCATATTATTTTATATTTCTTGATAAATTTGCTATCCAACTCGATAATTAACTAAGTGCTAAAATCAAGCGTTAAAACAAACTTAAACCAAATTCAAGGGTGTTAAGTCTTTCAATAAAAACATATCACAATCGAGTTAAGCTTTAGACTAAGTAGGAAAGTTATTCTATCAACAAAATCGGTCGAGTGCATTGAGAGGCTAACTCTGCTTTGTTAGCTAACTTTGTTTTCCATCAAGGACTTAGTTTGTGAAGAATTAACTCTAAACTATTTTAAAAGGACTAAATCGAAAAGTTGGTAAGGTTTATTCAACCCCCCTTCTAAACCTTACACTCACACCCTTGGGACTACAAGTGGTATCGGAGCGGTTGGTTCATTGAGCTTCCGCACCGGTTACTAAACTAGATCTCCAATCTTTCAAAGCTTGCTTTAGCACTTGATCTTTCAAAACTCTTTTTACTCTGCAAAGTTACTATCATGGAAGCAAATTTGACACGCATCCCTATGTTCACAATTGAGGAATTTGATGACCGGAAAATTCGTATGCGGCTCATCTATCAACATTACACTATGAAATGTGGATAGTAATAGAAGATGGGCCACTACAAATTTTAAAAGTGAACACAAATACAAGGAGAGGCTGCTGCCGGTGAAGGAGAAGAGGATCTTGCTCCCAGGACCCGCTATGGTTGAAAACCCAGGAGATGAATGGACAAATGATGATAGAAAAAGATACAACATAACAATGTGGCCAAGGACATTCTTTATAAGACTTTGGACAAAGCCATGTTCAACAAAGTCAAATCATGCAAGACGGCGAAAGAAATGCAGGATAAAGCTAACCTTGATTTGTGAAGGCTCTAAACAAATCAAGGAAAATAAGCTATTTGTTCTTTGTACAAAAATTTGAAAATTTTAAAATGCTTGCGGAGAAACCTTGGATCAACTGGATGCTCGATTCACGAAATTACCAATGAGCTATCTCGCACTTGGAAAAGAATATACACGAAGGAGATGTGCATGAAGATTCTAAGAAGTCTCCCAACCGAGTGGGAAATGAAGTCATGGCCCGAGACATTCCATGGATCTATCAAAAACATCCAACCATGAGCTATTCTCGGATCTCAAAGCCTACGAATTTGAGTGAGAAGAAAAGACCAAGAAGAGAAGCAGTTGTGCCCAAAACAACCGCTCTCTAATAGTTAAGAGATGAGAAAAGAGTCAAGCAAAGAAGTCATCGATCGGAGGAGATTGCCTTGATGGTTAAAAGATTTACAAGTTCTTCAACAAGAATTACAAGAGAGGCAAAGTGAATCCTCCGAGAAGACACTCGGCTCCAAATCCCAGTCGAAGGAAGATAGAGCACCCAAGAGAGCGAGCATCAAAAGCGAGTATCAAAGAGCGACAACCCAAGAATGGAAAGAGTGACCAAAAGGTTGAGAATCTATCTTTGGAACCGCTGCACAACCCGATCACTATGCCATTGATTGCCCATATCCTGTAGTCAACAAATACGAGGAATGAAGAGGAAAGAAGAAGTCTTCGAGGAAACAAGACAAGAAAAAAAAGCGATGTTGGTCGCAGAGATGTCTGAGACAAAGCAGTGCCCGAAAGACACAAGGACTCGGAGAGTAGTGAAGTGACTACCAAGTGACTACGAAGAAGCCTGATCCGTTTAATGGCCAAAGAACAAGACCAACCCGACCAAGAAGATGAGGTACATTCTAACTCATCTCACTCGGTCTAGTGATAGTGATTGTGACACACACACCATCACCCACTAATCTTTATGATTCATTAGCAAAATGATGAAAGACTTTGAGTACATTAAATCCTCTCACACACTACTGAATGAGGAAAATATCCTACTCAAAAGCAAAACTCACAAAACTAAGGAACCGAGTACTCGAGTCACATAGGCGATGAGAATAAAGAACTAAAAGCAAAATGCTAAGTTAATAAAGCAGAGATAGTCTTATAGAAAAGAGGAAAATGACCTCAAAAATGTGATTGCCTCATTCACTAAGGCATCTAAATCTTTGGATGATCTTATTATGAGCCAAAGAGAATGTGGAGATAAGACAGGCTTAGGATTTAATTCTTCTATGCTAAGTCAAGCTCCCAAAGTGATTTTGGAAAAAGGATCTTCAAGTAATGAAGCATCTCAAAAATCCAAAACTCCAAATGGTGCACACACATTCATTCCAAAGC
This sequence comes from Rehmannia glutinosa, assembly GCA_016081115.2. Taxonomy (NCBI): domain Eukaryota; kingdom Viridiplantae; phylum Streptophyta; class Magnoliopsida; order Lamiales; family Orobanchaceae; genus Rehmannia; species Rehmannia glutinosa. The sequence goes on along the minus strand of CM071927.1, from coordinate 16,886,979 downwards.
ACAACCACAACCAAACTCGGCCTTGGTTATAAAGGAAAAGGAAAACAACCGATTGAGTATCTTTGAGAGGACAAGCGAGAAGAAATCCAGAGTTCCTCGGAAACTCCAAATAGGAAGTACTCTGTGAAGAATCAATAGAGCTACCAAAAGCCCCAGAAGTTCTACAAAAGGAACAAATATGATGGGAATGGTAGAAACTACCCAAGTCAAGATGATTGGAATAATGTGAAATATCGGAAAGACCTATGGAATACAAGCCTAAATGGCAAAGCCTATAACTCAAAAAAGGACATTCGGAGGCAACAAAGCTATTATCGGCACACATATGCACCCAAGCACTACACTCGAGATATCACAATTACCCAAAGAAGGCAATTGCTAAAACACACACAGCATACGACAAAAGAGACAAAATATGAACCTAAAACCCCCAAGCAATTTGCAAAGTAAATTATGATTATGGCACAAATAGATGGCAACCCCTTAGAGTCAAATCATTTGGCTATAGGTTGGTTGGATCATCTTACAACACTAACCCCTCGGGACCTGACAAGTATGGGTACCTAAAACTTAATTTCCTTGATTGTAGGTTCAAGAATCAACTGAGTGCCAAGGAACCTGGTACATGGATAGTGGCTGTTCCAGGACACATGACAGGAAACAAGAAAAATCTATCAAAATTCAAGGAGGTTAGAGGTGCAAAAGTCATATTTGGAGGAAATGAAGCTCCAGGAGAAATAAGAGGCATTGGATCCATCAAGAAAAATGGATTAGAAATCACAGATGTTGCATATGTTGAAGGACTCAACTTCAATCTGCTAAGTATCAGTCAACTCTGTGACAAGGGCTATAATGTTGGATTCAACATGGGTGTATGCCAATTCAAGGACATCGAATCTAATGAAGTAGTGTTACAAGGATGCAGACAAAAGAACATGTATGTGGTAGATTGGTCAACTGCAACACCAAGCACTTGTCTATTAGCAAAGAGTACAACCGAATCAAGTTGGTTGTGGCACAAGAAGCTGAGTCACCTGAACTTCAAAACAATTAACAAACTTGCAAGGAGCAATCTTGTAGAAGGACTCCCAGACTCAGTGTACAAGAAGGAGAGTGTATGTGATGCATGCGGATGGGAAAATAGATCAAATCATCATTCAAAGAAAAGACATGTCCATCTTCAACAAGAATATTTTTCTACATATGGATCTATTTGGTCTAGTTGAACCAGTAGCATAAGTGGAAGGAAATACACCTTGGTGGTAGTAGATGACTATTCAAGATATACATGGACAATTTTCATGTGTAAGAAGAAAGAAACCTTGCGAGGGAAGCTACCCACGGTGATGAAGAGAATTCAAAATGAGAAGAGTCAAACCATCATTAAAATAAGATCGGATCGAGGAACCGAGTTTGTCAATGGAATAATAACTCGATATTGTATTGAAAATGGTATTGCTCATGAACTATCTCTGCAGCAAGGACTCCACAATGAGAATGGATTTGTAGAAAAAAGGAATAGAACTCTCAAAGAAGCGACAAGGACCTTGTTAGGTGACAGGTCGCTAAAAGATTTTGAATTTCAAAATAAAACAAACATGTTATACTCTAAATAGATGCATGATAAATAGGCAATTACAAAAACTCCCTATGAGATTTGGACGGGGAGAAAGCCAAATGTTGCATATTTTAGAATATTTGGATGCAAATGCTTCATCCATAATAATGGCAAAGACAATTTAAAGGCTTTTGATGCTAAAGGCGATGAAGGTATCTTCTTGGGATACTCGGTGAAAGCAAAGCCTATAGAGTGCTCAACAAGAGGACAATGGTTACGAAAGAGTCCATCCATGTGGTGTTTGATGAACCCAGTAAATAGAAAGACATTGAAGAGTCGGTGACAAGGCTGAATCAGCCAACCATGCGAAAGAGTCCCTATGTTGAAGTCAAGGCCGGAATTGTAAACCCGGATGAAGATGAGATAGGCGAATCTCAAAGACAATGGACAATCTGCGAAAAGTGATAATGAGAGAGCTGCTCAAGACAACACAATGCAAGAAGATCAACCCGGCTAACTTACTCCAACTTTGATGTGAGATGGCTAAGAGACCATCCACGAGCTAGTCATTGGAGATGTAAGAGAAGGTGTAAGAACCGATCCGAGCTCAACAAGAAGCAATGTTCACTTGTTTTATCTCTCAAATAGAACTAAAAGATGTGTCACAAGCATTGGATGACACACATTGGATTCAAGCCATGCAAGAAGAGTCAATCGGTTTGAAAGGAACAAAGTGTGGGAATTGGTTCAAAGACCAACCCATCAAAATGTTATTGGTACAAAATGGGTGTTCGAAACAAGATGAATGAGGAAGGTTACGTGGTAAGAAACAAAGCAAGATTGGTAGCCAAAGGATACCGCCAAGAAAGAATGAATAGATTTTGATGAAACCTTTGCCCTGTTGCAAGATTAGAAGCAATAAGGATGTTTCTTGCCTATCTTGCACACAAGAACTTCATTGTATACCAAATGGATGTAAAAAGTGCATTCTTGAATGGATTATTGGAAGAAGAAGTCTATGTTGAACAACCTCCGAGGATTTGAGCGGAAGACTCTTGGAGATAAAATGTACAAGCTCAAGAAAACTCTATATGGATTGAAACAGAACCAAGAGCATGGTATGATACATTATCACAATTCCCGATTGAGAACGGATTCGCAAAAGGTAAAGTATATAGAACACTCTTGAGAATTCAAGATGGGAAGAGTATCTTTGCTTGTTCAAATATATGTGGATGACATCATCTTTGGATCCACAAACAAAGAGTCATGTGATAAATTCTCAAATCTCATGCAAAGCAAATTTGAAATGAGCATGATGGGAGAGCCGACATTCTTCCTAGGACTCCAAGTAAAAACAACTGAAGGATGGAACCTTCATAAGTCGACAAAGTACACCGGAGAATTAATGAAGAAATTTGGTATGGAAGAGAAGTCTTACGTGAAAATACCAATGAATACATCGATCAAAATGGATATGGATGCGGATGGCAAGCCTGTGGATCAAACAAGATCTGAGCACTTATTGGATCATCGCTCTATCTCCGCAGCAAGTAGGCGGACATCACCTTTGCGGTAAGTGTATGTGCAAGATTTCAATCTACTCCAAAAGAAAGCCATATGATCGCAACGAGAGAATCTTAAGATCTTGAAGGGAAGCGAAGAAGTTGGCTTACGGTATCAAAGGAATGTGGATTCAAGCTAATTGGTTATTAAGATTACGACTATCTTTGGATGTAGAGTTGAGCGGAAAAGTACTTGGTACATGTCAAATGCTTGGAAATAGGTTAATTTCCTGGCTTAGCAAGCAAAATTCAATAGCCACGGCCATACGGTTGAACGGAATACATAGGCGGGTAGTTGTTGTGCCCAAGTCTTATGGATGAGACAACAAATGAGAGACTATGAAGTTGAAGAAAAGGAAATTCCAATTATGTGTGATAACACAAGTGCAACGCAATCACTTAAAATCATGTGTTGCACTTTCAAAACAAAGCACATTGATGTCGAGATACCATTTCATAAGAGACCATGTTGAAAAGAAGGACATCACCTTGGAATACATCTCAACCGATAAGCGGTTAGGTGATATATTCACAAAACCTTTATGTGAATCAAGATTTGAAGAACTCAAGCATGAAATTAATTGGTGAGTTGACACTCAAAGACTCGGAAGAAAAGAGATGGAACAAGAAAAGATGGAAAAAGAGCGGAGCTCTTGAAATGGCTAAGTGAATCACCAGATCGGAAAGTCACCGTGCCAAGGTTAGGCGACAAAATGAGTCACGATATGAATAGAGAGAAGAAGAGTTGAATCGGCTAAGAAGCAAGATGAGTCATTTATGAGCAAAGTGACAAAAACGCATCGTTCTTACTAAGCGGGAATGTTTTTAAGAATGATGTCGACATAATTATGACGTGTCTGATCAAAAGTCGCATACCAAGCTTATGATTGGATATAAATCTTTGCCGCATTAAATGCGAGAAATTAAATGTTAATCGGCATGCAAAATCGAGCCGTTGATCTCGATCAAATTTCAAAACCGTCTGCACGTCCTTTCATAACCCATACATATACCATTTAAATCTTTTTTCTCTCACTTTACACAAATTGTTCATCTCTCCCAAAAAGCAAAGAAAGAAATTTCTCTCTCGAAACCCTACAAATTTTCAAAGCACATTTTCAAAGTTTCGTTTGGTAAATCTTCAAGAAATGGCATCTACTTACGATTTTGTTAAGTTGGGAAAATAAATCCACACCGGTTCTACCGTGGATTTTGAAGAAATGATCAAGCAGGGGTTCAACGAAACCCTTGTGAAGAAAATAGCTGAGAAAGTGGAGAAGTCCTCCTGCTAAAACCCTTTCTCACAATGGAGTTTCAAATGACCTACGTGGAGGAGGTCGCGCGATTCTGTGAATGCCTGAAGTTCACGGCGAGGCATCAAGTCCTCTGTTCACGGGAAAGAATTCATAATCACTTTGCCAAGGATTTGGCGAACAACATTTGCTACCGTGGAAGGAGTGCCGGAGATCTATGAGGGCGTAAACCTGGGCCGCTTGCATGGAAGAAAGTGGCCAAACCTCGTCTTCTGCGAAGATTGTCTACACAGATGATAAGAAGGCTGAAGGAAGATTACCATAAGTCTGTTGGACATTGTTGCCAAGTGTGTAGACATCAAATTTGGAAGCTTTAATCACCGTTGTCCAAAACCAAGTTGATCGTGATGGCTGCGATCATGGAGAGAAGAAAAGTAAAACCTGGGCTGAGTTTGTATACAACAGACTTGGCAAAATATTGGGAATAAATCCTTCAAGGAGATGGATCGTTCGGAGGATCTTTGGGGTATGGCCTGTGATTGGCCGGTTGATGGAGGTGAAAGGTGTTCCTCCGAGCATGGAAAAGCGTTCCATGTCAACAAGAAAATGTTCGATCGAATCTCTCCGAACCGAAGAGAGCTTATGCCAAGAGAGCACAAGTGAGGGGGAATCACCGACCAAGAAGAAAGCAAATGTCTCATCCCCTCCCAAGAAGAAGGCTACCCCTGCGGTGCAAAGAAGATCGCCCCTGCGTGAAAAAAGAAAAAGAAAACCGCACCTGCCCATGCGGTAGTCACTGCCCCTGCGGCCGTGTCTCCCCCTACAGACCACAATGGAGAAGGAACCGTTAATCCCTTCTCCGGTGATTAAAAAGAAGAGGACTGCCACAACAAGAAAGCGATTGCCTCTAAGACAATGCGAAGGCATTTACCTTCGACGAACCGGAGAAGTGGAACCGATATTCCTCTGGTGAAAACCAAAAGAAGAAGAAGAATCTTCAAGCGCTCGAGCTTGAGAAAACATTAGTCTGCCACTCAGCTAGAGCAGATTGCTGAGACGGCTGGAGAAGTAGAGTCACCAGAAATTATAGATAAAACAGCCAAGTCTGCTGAGGCCGATCAGCAGAGGCAAGTTGAAGACCCAAATGTAGAACCAGAAAGTGAGGAACAAGGAGTAGGCTGAGGCAATGAGAATCCCCTGTTGATAGGACGTGTCTCCACCTGTCCTAGTCTTCTTTGAAGGAGTTGAGCAGAGAGTATGTTGCCTTCTATTCACGAAAAGGAAGAAGGCAAATAGGGGAGATGATGATAAGGACTATGATGATGTAATTATGTACTCTCCACTGTATCCGGACATCCAAAATCGTCTACGAGAATGGAGAAAGTGGAAGTTGAGTCACTCTAGGGTGCGGTTTGAACACCCGAGTTTATTGAGAGGAAGATGAACTCTTGAGTTCCTTGAAGTTGATCTGATCTTTGCAAACCCTTGATGAGGATAAGCGCATCAACATGTTGCAAATCGAAAAAGAGAACGAAGCAGTGCTAGGCGTGAAAAGAGAGAAAGCTCGTGAGAAAGCGATATCACCCTCTAACAAAACCACCGATCACACTCACCCACATCTTGACATGCTTTCGAGAGAGCGATGAAGATCGGACCTGCTGCTGCGGCGAAGAATTGGAGATGCAGGCAAGCCATGCGAAATCCGAGGATCTACATGAGCAATGGTGATGGAAGGCCCCGGAGAGTCTTCCAAATCACAAATGGAGATTGATCTATGGGAGTGGTGCAACGGTGCAAGCTGTTGTAGGCTGCGACCACTTCCCCACTCACTCGATGAAGGCATTAAGGGGAATTGGCGATGAAACGGGAACTTGGGGACCCAAGTCGAGCCAACCCCTACTAAAGGTATCTTACCACCGCCCCAACGGTGACAACTCACGAGAAACAACCGAGTCGGAGAAGAGTGACCCCATTCCAAGTAACTTAGTTGGTGTGTCGGTGGGGGAAACTCCATCCACTGCTGCGGCTAGGTCGGAGAATGTTGCGCTTGAATCCACAACGAATCTAGGAGGCTAAGTGGAGAAGGAAAAACAAATAGATACACATGAAGTTGTCATCGTGAGGCTCGAGGCATTGAGATCAGCTGTCTCAATTTGAAGTGCCAAGCTCTGCTCTGGCGATAATGACTGGCCAAGCGAAGGCAGAGATGGATGGATTCGCACGGGAGTTAACACTCGGGCAATGAAAGTGCAATCCATGGAGTTGAGACTCGAATGGATGCCACTCTGAAGACCCTAAAGACATCCTCGATTATCATCGATGCATCACGAGAAGGAGATAAGTGCCGCTTCATGATTCCCAAGATAATCGATGTAACATTTCTGGGATCCGAAGGTGAAGAAGAAGCCGAGTCATCTCTTGTTGCAAGTCCAAACAACTCGGTGAGGATGTTCTTTCCCAGACACGAGTAAGCGAAAATTCAAAGTGCTTTCGTCAAAGGTTCAATTTTGATGATGAGCCATCACTACCAATCTCATCATCGTCCGATGACGCTCTTGATCTGGTGAGGACGGGACAACTCAAATGGAAAAACCAGTGAGACCGACAAAGCTATTGAGATACCGAGGCTCGGCCAGGGTCCATTCCACAAAATACCACATGAATCACGAGTCAATTGCACGAGGCTCCCAAAGGCTGCGGCGTGAGAATCGACTCAACCGAGCACATTAGGCCACAAGTCACCATTGAGCATTCACCTATGTCCGTGACGATGCATTTGAAAAACATTCCCTTCTCACCGGAGCTTCCCTCGTCTCGATGAAGAATCCGCTAAAGACCAGGAGCGCTTCCACAAACGACCCGATTCTTCCCATAGATACCATCGTTCAAAGATTTTGACTTTGACGCTACTTGGCCTCCAAAAATTAGGACGGTGGCAGATTGAGGTTAGAGAAGTCTTCAAGGCGATTTTTGCGAAAATAGAAGATGGAAAGGCATCGAACCTCCCGGATATGAGGTCGGATAACGAGATGCTAATCTTACTACGGTACGTCTGCGTGGGATAGTAGTCGAGAATCCGGCAATGGTGGCAACAACAAGAAACAATGCGTGTGGAACAAGTTAGATACTTCAAAGCGTTGTATAATAAGATGTTGATCCGGAGCGTTGATAATGCTTGATATGAAGAGAATGATGCAAGCGAATATCGGCCATGAATGCATACCTCACGATACCACATAAATGGAATTGTTGCCGAATTTCATAGGAAAGAACCTGAGCATGGAAGAAAACATGAATGCAAAATTCGACCTCCTTATGCATTTGAAATGAAGTTAGTAATAAGCCGAATCAAAACGCCACTCGCTCCCGGAATTTCGACGTGAGAATCAAGCAAAACTCATCTATCAACCGTCTAGATTTCATGCTTCATTTGCTATTCCTGGGGTTCTCTCTCCTTTGATGACGCCTTGGGGAAAGAGGAATACCTAAAGAAGTTGGAAGAATCTGCGATTGATTGAAGGCCAAATGTAAAAAGCAAAGAAACCGGTGAAGAAGAAGAAGAAGAAAAAGAAGGAAAATACATTGAGGGCAAGGTTCGAAGACATGACTTTGATGATTGCTAAAACCCCCAACAAGGACTTGTCGCCATGGTGACATCATCGGCAAACTTCCCGGTGACTTCTGCGCTCCAACACTCAGTTGTGCCCATGCGAGAAGAGAAAAATCGTAGAAGCGAGAGATGAAGGAGGTCGAAAGAAAAATGGATGCCCATGCAATGGACATATTGAAACAATACGGAGGCATTCCTGCAGAAGATACTTGGTGCCATTTCGGCGTTGGGCCGAGTTTGGATCGGTCGATGAATTTAAAATCGCTCGAATCAGGGATACTTGGCGAGCATGTCCATAGCTCAAGCCTGGGACTTGTATTGGGAAAAAGGCCTCAAGGCTGTGCGAAGAAGGCGATAGGCGGCAGACTCTAGATCGCTCTGTTTGGTCACTCTTTCGGAAATAAGAAGGCCCAGTACAATACACACCCAGGAGGAAGAAGCGATGGATGAAGAGGCTTGGACTAGACCTCTACCCAAAAATATCGGATATATAGATCCGGGAAAGAAAGGAGGGATCTATTGGGTTGGGTATGACGAAGTAGCCAATAGGGAAGTGGCAAGGAAGAATGCTTGACTATGTCAAGAGGATCGAAGAAGAAAATAAAAAGACAAACTCAATTTGTGGGAAGAGAGACAAGAAAGAAAAAGAAAAGATGAAGGCAGAAGAGCTTATGAGAAAAAAAGCGGTGAAGAAGAAGAAGAAAAGAGAAAAAGGTCGAGAAGAAGACAGAGCCGATGAAGAAAGAAGGAAGCGTGAGAAGGAGATGAAGCGTTGTTATCCACCCCTTCATGTAATTTACTATTGTAAATACATAAGTATGTAATCTGTACATTTTATAAGAAATTTGTAATTTCTCTATTTTTGCGTAAACATAGATGTTTGCTCGATACACTTTATGCTTGATTTGTGTAAAGGACAAGAATGTTATGATCAATAAAAAGGTTGATTCTACGTATACATTCTCTCTTCTTTCGCACTATCTGTATGTATCTTTGATATTTACATTTTGTATGTATGCTTTAAGTTTTGCCATCATCAAAAAAGGGGAAATTGTTGGGAAATTTATTCTTTAGATTTTGATGAATGCCATGTAAAACTTAGACTAGAAAGTTGGCACCCCATTTTATTTGTAATTTGCATTGTAATAGATAGGGCATTGGCGAGTTAAGTCGGCTATGCTAAATATGCAAGAAGTCAACTGGAGACTAGAATGAATACTTGTTTGTGAGGCGGTGAGTATGGAGAAGAAGACATGAACTCGTGGAGAAGTATCAACCCAGATCTTGGTTGTGTGAAGTGTCGGTCAAGTCAACCTAAGATAGCCAAGTCTCAAGTTGAAGTGACAAATGAGTCATCCAATGATTGGGAGTTGACTCGAAGTCATCCGGAGAAGTTAAGGAAGCTATGATCAAGTCAAGACAAGCTAAAAGGATCCGTTGCCGCGAAAAGAAAGTTACTTAAACAAGTAATACTTCCATCTGCCTTTCTTAAAGTGCTCGATCCCGAAACGTCAAAAGGAATAAACGATGGGAAATACCGCACTGCGTGTCGAACTACGAAAAATTTGAAGGTTCATTCAATACGAGAAAATGTCAATTTCAAGGATCGCAACAAGACAAGCCAACGACTAAAAGTGTCTTTTAAAAATTAGCCTATCTCTTCAACGGAGCGGTTTTAAAAAGAACACTATAAAAGACGAGGAATCAATTGAGAAAAGGTTACCTTGCATACCTGAAACACTGACTTTAAAAGCCATTATTCAAACCGTTGTTAGTCAGTGGCTATGGTAATCTAGAGGGGGTGAATAGATTATCGATTTTTCGCAAATCACTCTTTTTTCGAATCAACAAGCAAATGACAAGAATGTAAATGCGGAAATTAAACAACACTCATTGATTTAAAGAGGTTCAACCCACTTTGGGCCTAATCATCTACCACCCCAAAAGATCTCCTGGGATGGATTTCAAAAAGAAAAAAAGATTTTATTAATTACCAAATTAATACAACACCTTGAGGATCACCACAATCCTCTTACAACACCTTCAAGGAGATTACCACAATCTTCTTCACCACCTTTGAAGAGTACCACACTCTTGAAACACCTATCACCTAGATCACCCAGTGTATTCTTACCACAAGAATACTCACAAGGATGTCTTGTGTTGAATGATGGACAAAATTCAAGATTACAACTCTATGAAACCAATACAAAGATTAGTGCAAGTGTAATGATTAGAATCAAAAAAGCCTAGACCTCAAAGATGTGCATGAAAGTACTTAAAGCTATTACAACAAGAATGTAAAAATGAAAGCTTGAACAATTTGCAGATTTCTTGTTGTGTATTTTGCTTGTATGTGTTGTGTCTTGTGTCTTCAATTCATCCTCTATTTATAGGGAAGTCTTCACCAACATAGGCTTGTTAGTCAAGTGGCTACGATAATCTAGAGGGGGTGAATAGATTATGCCGATTTTTAGCAAATCACCCTCTTTTTCGAATCAACAAGTAAATGACAAGAATGTAAATGCGGAAATTAAACAACACTCGTTGATTTAAAGAGTTCAACCCACCTAGGGCCTAATCCTCTACCACCCCAAAGATATCTCAGGGATGGATTTCAAAAAAGAAAAAAAAGGTTTTATTAATTACCACAATTAATACAACACCTGAGGATCACCACAATCCTCTTACAACACCTTGAGGATTACCACAATCTTCCTTCACCACCTTGAAGAGTATCACACTCTTCAAACACCTATCACCTAAATCACCCAAGTGTATTCTTTACCACAAGAATACTCACAAGGATGTCTTTGTGTTGAATGATGGACAAAATTCAAGATTACAACTCTATGAAACCAATACAAAGATTTAGTGCAAGTGTAATCAAGAATTAAAAAGCACAGACCTCAAAGATGTGCAAGTGAAAGTACTTAGGTTATTACAACAAGAATGTAAAAATGAAAGCTTGAACAATTTGCAGATTTGTTGTTGTGTATTTTGCTTGTATGTGTTGTATCTTGTGTCTTCAATTCATCCTCTATTTATAGGGAAGCTTCACCAACATAGGCTCCTAACATAGGCTCCTCTATCTTCACTTTTGTCTACAAAAAGAAGATCACAAGATGTAGAAATATTGTACAAAATTGAAAAAGCAAATCTTTAACATCAGAGTTACAACGGTTGGAATTTTGTCAAAAAAAATAACATAGGGCGGCCTAGGTTGCCTGTTGAAGATTTCGACCGTTTGAAAAAAATAGTGCGATCCAGGTGTAGGGGTTGCGGGGGTCGACGGTCGAGGTGGGGAGTGCGGCCAAGTCCTAAAGTGGGGCCGGTCGACCTCACCCCGGCTGTCCCCTCCTCTTTTTTCAAGACACGTAAGTTCCGTTTCGAGTTTCTAATCTTGGTCAGGTGACCACTTTTGGGCGGCCAAACTGGCCTCCCTTATTAAAGGTTGTCCGATTTTTTTCAAAAATAATCTTCAAGAAATACTCAAAAATTAGTAAAAACATTTTAAATCATTTGGCGATATTTAGACAACATTTATAAACATAGTTTTGGTGTAAAAACCAATTTAAACAAAACCATCAAAAGTGTTGTCCAATTTTTATCAAATTAAAAACTCTAAAAAATACTCCAAAAATTAGTAAAAACATTTTAAATCATTTAGGAGTATTTGTACAACATATAAAAACATTGTTTTGGTATAAAAACTTATTAAAACAAAATCATCAAAATCTTGATAAAAACATTTATCTAACAAACTCCTTTTTGATGATTACAAAACCAAAACAATTTTAGAAGGTCGATTTTAAAACAAAACAAATTTTTCGGTCTTAAAACAACAATCAATTACAAGCAAGATTCATCATAAGTACAAGCACACAAGGATAGGAGCAAAGATTTTTCAAAATCATTTTTGCACAAGCTCCCCTATCAACATGCATATAAAGAACAAGTATACAATGACAACTAAAAGCTAAAAGCTTAGCTTTCACAACTTAAGCTTGAATTCCATGAGCTTATAAGCTCCCCCGTCACAAAAACATCATTAGTCAAGCATAAAAGTCCACAATACATCAAATGGACTAAGCATTGTTCACGAACATGGCTTTCAAGAGCCTAGCTTATAGCTTTTCTTGCAAGCTTATTTTCGCTTCTTTGAGCATATGAGCATTTTTCCCCATTCTCCCCTTTGGAATCATCAAAAAGAATGTCGGACGATAAAAACATGATGAATTTATCGATTTATCGAACTTATTGAAAATTGAAGCTTAAATTCCAAATAAAAGGAAAAGATGATCAATTGACTTGCAAAAGCTCATTTGATTGATAAAACATGATCTCTATAAACTTATATGATTTTTCAAATCGAGAGAATCACGTAGGTGATGAATTTTTCATTGAAACATTTTGTCGAACACTTGGCGTGCGTCGAATAAAACTAGAAGTATATAACGCCTTTGAAATTCATTTAAGCCAAAAATTTCATCACCAATTCGGTTCAAAACAACATTCAATACATCATAAATATTAAGCTCATCACATTCATATGAAACTAGCATCAAGAATTTTGCAAATAAGTCAAAATCTCAAGGTTCAACCCAATTGAGCAAATGGAGTATAATTCTTACCATTTATTCGGTAAAGATGAGCAATGATGATAATAATCGAGCCTAATGAAGTCCAAAATATAAAACATATGCAAGAAAAAACAAATTTGAAGTGAAATTTGTGTGAATTTGTCAAAGGGGACGAAAATGGCCAAAATAAGTTAAAATGAAGAATCATCAAGATGAATGGTTTTAATCCATTTTAGCTTAGGGGCGACGATCGACGTTAAGGGCGACGCTGCTCCCAACCCTTTCACCACCTGCTCTGCATCGGTTTTTCTAAAATCCGAATTTTCAATCAAAAATCCGATTTTTCACCCCTAAGTTTTAAAAACGTGCAAAATGCAATCATAGGCCTCATTGATATGCATTATGCCTAACCGAGCCCGTATTGATGCAAAAGTCTCGGAAGTTAGCGGTTTAGTAAAAAATATCCGCTAATTGATCTTGAGATGGTACAAAAGATATCTCAATTTTTTGTTTTGAGACACAATCCCTTAGAAAAATGATGTTGAATCTCAATATGTTTAGACGGTTATGATGAACGGGTTTTGAGCAATATTTATAGCGGATATGTTATCACAAAAGATAGAACATTTTCAAAAGAACATTTATAATCCGCTAAAGTTTGTTTCATCCAAAGAAGTTGAGTACAACAAAATCTTTGGAAATATATTAAACCCGGTGTTGAAAGTGAAAACACAATTTTGCTTCTTTGAAAACCAAGATACTAGGCAATCGCCTAAAAATTGACATGATCCTAAGTACTTTTCCGATCATCAATATTTCCCAACGCATAGTCCGAATCACTATAACCTTTAAGAGAAAAATTTTCATTCTTGGATAAAATAAACCATATTGAATAGTGCCTTTCAAATATCGAAAAATCCTTTTAACGGACTCATATGAGATTCTTTGGGATTGCTTTGAAAACGAGCACATAGCATACGGCATGAAGAATGTCCGGTCTACTTCGGTTAAATAAAGTAAACTACCAATCATACCTCTATATTTGGATTCATCAACCGACTTGCCTTTTTCATCTTTTGTCAATCTTGACATTTGTTGCCATTGGGGTAGAGACGGTTCTTCCTTCTTCAATGCCAAATTTCTTCAAAAGCTCCTTTTGTATATTTTGATTGAGAAATATAAATTCCTTCTTGGCATTGCTTAATTTGAAGTCAAGGAAGAAGTTGAGCTCCCCCCATGCTCATTTCAAATTCACCTTGCATTAACTTAGAAAATTTCTTGCCAAGGATTCATTAGTAGCACCAAAAATAATATCATCAACATAAATTTGCACTAATAAGCAATCTTGCCCTTTTCAAAAACAAAGAGAGTAGTGTCAACTTTATCTCTTGTAAAACCATTTTGCAAAGAAAAGAGCTAAGTCTATCCTACCATGTATGGGGTGCTTGTTTCAAACCATATAAGGCCTTTTAAGTCTATAAACATCATTAGGCTGAAAAATTTTCAAACCCCGGAGGTTGTTTTACATAGACTTCTTCTTGAATAATACCATTTAAAAATGCGGATTTTACATCCATTTGCAAAGCTTGAAATTTTTAAAACAAGAATAGGCAAGTAAAAATACGAATAGCTTCTAAACGTCTTCATGGGTGCAAATGTTTCATCATAATCAATACCTTCTCTTGACAATAACCTTGAGCTACTAACCTTGCTTTGTTTCGAACAATATTGCCTTGGTCATCGAGCTTGTTCGAAATACCCATTTTGTACCAATAATGGTTTGAGATGGAAGACAAGGTACTAATTCCCATACATCATTCCTTTCAAATTGATTCAACTCCTCTTGCATTTCTAAAAACCAATCCCTCTCATCTTCAATGGCTTCCTTAGCATTTTTAGGCTCTTTTTGAGATATAAGAGCTTCTCGGCAAATTTTCCTCAGTCATTACTTTATCAAGGGATCACCAATAATAAGATCTTTTGGGTGATCTCCCTTAAATTTCAATGCTTCGGGAAGATTTGAAGTATCACCTTTATCTTCTTGAGGAACACTTGAGCTTGAAGGTTGATCATTTTTGAGTTTCATCTTGAACAATGGTTTCAACGATGTCCTCTTCATCACTTTCATCATTGGGTATCCTTTCAACACCCGAAGCTTCATTGAATTTGACATGGATAGATTCTTCAACAACCCCACTAGTCTTATTATAAACCCGATATGCTTTGCTCTTGATTGAATACCCCATAAATATTCCTTCGATTCGGCCTTAGGATCAAGTTTGTCTAATTGATCCTTAGTATTCTAAAATAAAACATTTACATCCAAATATTTTGAAATAACTAATATTTGGAGTTCTTCCTTTCCAAAGCTCATATGGAGTTTTATTCATTTTGGGCGAATATAAACTCGATTAATGACATAGCAAGCGGATTTACGGCCCATTTAAAAATATTTTGGAAGTGAAAATTCATTGAGCATGGACCGACTCATTTCTTGAAGTGTCCGATTCTTCCTTTCGCTACTCCATTTTGTTGAGGTGTCCTTGGAGCCGAAAAATTATGACTATATCCTTGGTTTCACAAAAGACTTCTAAATTCGCCAAATTCTCCACCTCGATCACTTGAATGGACTTAATAGTATCTTCCTTTTCATTTTCAATGAGTCTACACAACTTAACAAACTCATTAATCTGCATCGCTTTTATTTGTAAGAAATAGAGCCCAAGTATATCTAGAAAAATCATCAACTATAACAAAAGTGTAATGTTTTCCACTTCACTGCTGCAGTACCAATATCCCCATACAAATCAAGATGAAGCATTTGTAGGGGTTTGGTAGTGGAAATTTCATTTTGGGCTTAAAACTACTCTTAACTAATTTGTTCTTTTTGACAAGTGTCACATAAGCCAAGATTTTCAAAATTCATTTGGGTAGTCCTTTTACATGTTGGTTTTTGTAAATAGTTTGCAAATTTTTGTATCCAACATGTCCAAGTCGCGCCATGCCATAAGCTAGTTAAATCATTATTGGCGACAGACAAGAAACATTTTGACTAACCAAATCACTAGACAAATTTTGTAAAGATTGCCTTTTCTAATTGCTTCACAAATAATTTTATCATTTTGGAAATAAGGCATTTTTCTTTATTAAAAACAACATTATAATTTGAGTCACAAAAGTTAGCTTAACACTTATCAAATCAACTTAAGCCCTTCTACTAAAAGAACATTACTAAGAGAGAAAGAAGAGTTACCAATTTCTCCATTTCCAAGAATTCTTCCTTTGTCATTGCGAACATGACCATACCCTCATCTTGGAGCTTGATGTTGGTAAAAGTTCTCTCTTTCGGTCATATGGCGTGAACATCCGCTGTCCACGAGCCATTTTGAATCTTCCATTGTTGTTATAGCCCCTATAACCTACAAAGGAATTATTTTTAAGTACCCTATAATTTTGGGGTCCATGGGGGTTAGCCTTGAGACCTTTAGGTCTCCAATAATAGCTAAAATTATTCTTCAATTTACAATTGCTAGCATAGTGTCCATTCTTACCACAATAAAAACAAGTAATAATCGAGGACTACTAACACTTACAAAGGTTGGACCTTGGTCTTTTTTCTTAAAAGCATTTTGAAAAGGTTTATAACCAAGTCCTAATTTAGAATGCTCACCTCTTTGTGCATCTAAAATTTTTTGTGACTTTATCCGTACTTAAATTGAATCGATGCACATCCTTTTTCAAATTTTCAATATCATTTGTGAGCGTTTGTTTTTCGGTTTCAAGAGTACACGACCTAGTAAGAGTAATAGCATGAGCTTTATCAAGAGTCATAAGAAATAAATAATTTATCCTTTTCTAGTTTAAGCTCTTTATGCTCCTTTTTCAAATTCTTGTATTTAGCAATCAAATTTTGAAACTCATTTTGCAATTCATCAAAATCACATTGTAATTCATCAACTAGGAAGAAGATGAAGCATTAGAGCGCACTACGGTATTTTCATCGTCTATAGCCATAAGACCATGTTCCTGGATTCTCCTTCCGCTTCGGTTGTTTCTAGTAATTCATCCCAAGTTTTGATCGTCCGCATTTAACGCCTTCTTTTTTGGAAAAGGCTTTTTCTTCTTTTGTTCCTCTTCCGCTTAATTTTGGGCAATCGGGCTATGTGTAGTGCCGGATTTTTCGTATTTGAAGCAAGAATTGTCTCTCGCTTTCTTGCTTTATTTTTGTTTTCAAATTTTGCAAATTTTCTAACAAGAGCCACCGTTTCTTCATCATCCTCATCACTAGCATAATGAACATTATTAGAAGAAGATGCTAAGCCTTTAATAATATTTTGCGTACCCAATTTAGAGGTGGATGGTTGAGAATTTTTCCCTCTCCTCGAGATATACTTCATAAATGAGGAGATTCCCAATGAGCTCATCAAACCTGGAAAGTGTCTCAAGATTTTGAGCTTCCGTGATTTTCGTCACCTTTTTCGGACCATGAGCCGAAGGCGTTCAATACCTTGGTCACCTTGTCTCTTCGAGATGACCTTTCCAAGAGCCACAAGAGGATTGACAATGTTGTCAAGTTTTCCACCATTTTTTATATGCTTTCACCATCATGCATATCAGAAATTTTCAAAAGTCTTTCATAAGCATTGTTTTCTTACTTGCTTCACTTTCTTTGTGCCTCATAGATGGTTTCTAATTTTTCCCAAACTTCATGAGCCGACCTTATGCCTCTTATGCGATTATACTTTCGGTGGCGGAAGAGAGCAATGCAAAAATATTTATGCCTTACCGTTTAGGGAGAAAGCCTTCTGTCATTTTCATCGTACTCAATCGGCTTGGGAGTCGTGGTCCCATCCTCCAATTTTGTTGTTGGTTGAGCAACTCCTTCAATGACCACATTCCAAATATCAAATCCGCACCCTTGTAGAAAGCACTCCATGCGGTCTTTCCAAAATGCGTAGTTGTTGGGCGCGAATAGGTGGTGGCTGCATTGGTGGAGGCGCCTTGGTGGTGAGATAAGCTTCATTGTTAGCTACGGATCTTTTCTCTTTACTCGGAACGAGCTAGCCAAAGAGTTTGCTTTTGATACCACTTGTTAGTCCAGTGGCTTGGATAATCTGTAGAGGGGGATGAATAGATTATGCCGATTTTCGCAAATCACCCTCTTTTCGAATCAACAAGTAAATGACAAGAATGTAAATGCGAAATTAAACAACACTCATTGATTTAAAGAGGTTCAACCCACGTAGGCCTAATCCTCTACCACCCCAGTATCTCCTGGATGGATTTCAAAAAGAAAAAAAGGTTTTATTAATTACCACAATTAATACAACACCTTGAGGATCACCACAATCCTCTTACAACACCTTCAAGGAGATTACTACAATCTTCCTTCACCACCTTTGAAGAGTACACACTCTTCAAACACCTATCACCTAAATCACCTAAGTGTATTCTTACCACAAGAATACTCACAAGGACGTCTTGTGTTGAATGATGGACAAAATCTGATTACAACTCTATGAAACCAATAATAAAAGATTGAGTGCAAGTGTAATCAAGAATTAAAAAGCCTGACCAAAGATGTGCAAGTGAAAATACTTGTGCTATTACAACAAGAATGTAAAATGAAAGCTTGAACAATTTGGCAGATTTCTTGTTGTATTTTTGCTTGTATGTGTTGTGTCTTCAGTGTCTTCAATTCATCCTCTATTTATAGGAAGCTTCACCAACATAGGCTCCCAACATAGGCTCATCTTCACTTTCTTTTGTCTACAAAGAAGATAACAAGATGTAGAAATATTGTACAAAATTGAAAAGCAAATCTTATTGTCACAGACAGTACAAGCAGTTGAATTTTGTCAAAAAAATAACATAGATACCAAGTTTGCTATTGAAGATTTCGGCCGCTTGAAAAAATAGTGCGATCCGGTGGGGTTGCAGGGAGCGCGACTTAGGCCGACCACCTTGACCGGTCCCACTCTCTTTTCAAGACCTGTAAGTCTGCTTTTGAGCCTCTAATCTTCGTACCTCGACCACTTTAGGCGACCTGATAAATCTTCCTTATTAAATGTTGTCGATTTTTTTCAAAATAACTAAGAAATACTCTCAAAAAAATAGTAAAAACATTTTAAATCATTTGGGAGATTTAGACAACATTTATAAACATAGTTTTGGTGTAAAAACCACTTTAAATAAAACCATCAAAAGTGTTGTCCAATTTTATCAAATTAAAAACTAAAAAATACTCCAAAAAATTAGTAAAAACATTTTAAATCATTTAGAGTATTTGGACAACATATAAAACATTGTTTTGGGTATAAAAACTTATTAAAACAAAATCATCAAAATCTTGATAAAAACATTTATCTAACAAGGCTCCCAACATAGGAAGCTCAGTCTCTATCTTCACTTTTTATGCAAAAAGATCACAAGATCTAGAAATATTGTACAAAAATCAAAAGTAAATCTTGGTGTCAAGAATTTCAAAAACAACATCATTTTGTCAGTCACAAAATATCATAAGGCTTACCAGTTTACCCTGTTGAAGATTTCGTAGTTTGAAAAAAAAAATAGTGCGATCCGGTGAGGGTTGCGGGTGCGACCAGATCACGGGGGTGCGGCCGGTTGCCTGAGGTCTGCGACCGGTGCCCCGCCAGTTGACGGTCCCCCCCCTTTTTCCGCTGAACATGTTTATTTTCTTTCTGTTCAATTTTCGTGTTCTTAATTTGAAATGTTGTCCGATTTTTGTCAAAAATAAACATCAAAAAATACTCCAAAAAATTAGTAAAAACATTTTAAATCAATTGGGAGTATTTGGACAACATTTACAAACATTGTTTTGGTGTAAAAACCAATATAAACAAAATCATCAAAAGTGTTGTCCAATTTTAATCAAATTAAAAACTCTAAGAAATACTCCAAAAATTTGTAAAAATATTTTTAAATCATTTAGGAGTATTTGGACAACATATAAAAGCATTGTTTTTTGGTATAAAAACTCATTTAAACAAAATCATCAAAATCTTGATAAAACATTTATCTAACAAAACTAATTTTTAGATGGTCATTTGTAAAAAAAAAAATATTCTCAAAACATTTCATTTCGGACAAGCTCAAGAAAATCAACACACAAGACTTGAACAAAATATTCAAAATCATTTAAAACAATCTTTGCATACAAAAATATTCTCCAGAATAATATTAAGAAGGAATCAATCCAACACTTACTTGAGGAAAGAGCGACTCATTAGTCAAGAGAAAATATTTGAAGAATCAAAGGGGTCTACATTCTCTGAGGATTGTAGAAAGGTTCAAGGTCGAACCAGTCTTAAGTTCTTGGAGGGCTTCGTGATCAAATCCAAGAAGCTTGAGCAAGTGAGTCAATTGTAGTAGCAAGCGCACATACTGTGAAGAAGGCTGAGTCGAGACGAGAAGCCACCGTGTGACCAAGGCATCTCGATCGAGTCCAAAAGGACCAAGTCACCAGTGTGATCAAGACTTGTATCGGATGATAACCACTTTGTACTCACGATCAATACTCAGTGGATTCCTCCAGGAGTTGGAGAAAAAGAGGATTAGAAGAATTACCCCATCTTGAACCTCTATAAAATTTATTGTGTCATTTACATTTCAAAGACTTCAATTCTGCATATTATTTTATATCTCACGATAAATTTGCTATCCAACTCGATAATTAACTAAGTGCTAAAACCAAGTGTTAAAACAAACTTAAACCAAATTCAAGGGTGTTAAGTCTTCCAAATGAAAACATATCACGGTCGAGTTAAGCTTTAGACTAAGTAGGTGAGTTATTCTATCAACATTTCACTCGGTCAGTCTGTGAGAGGCTAACTCTATTTGATTAACTAACTTAGTCCCATCATGACTTAGTCAGTGAAGAATTAACTCTAAAGTATTTTAAAAGAACTAAATCGAAAAGTTGGTAAGGTTTATTCAACCCCCCCTTCTAAACCTTACACTCACATCCCTTGGGACCTACAATTGCAATTTGGTGATGAAAAATTTGGCTTGGCTATTTTTACAGAAGGCTATATACTTCTTCTTTATTATTTGATGTCCGCCAAGTGTTCGATAAAATGTTTCAAAGAAAAATTCATCACTCACATGATTCTCTCGATTTCAAAAGGCTTCTATATTTATAGAGATCATATTTTGCAAATCAACCAAGCTTTTACATCTCTTATAAGTCATTTGATTAATTATTCCCTTAGCCTTTGGGACTTAAAGCTCAAAATTCTTTAGCTCGATTTATTTGCGCACTTTGATATGATAATATGATGTTTTATCGTGCTAATATTCTTTTGATGATTCCAAAGGGGGAGAAACAGGTTATAAGCTTATTAGCTCAAAGCTAAAATAAACTCACGAAAAAAGCTATAAGCTATGGCTCTTTTAAGCCAAAAGCTTTGGATAGAAACTAGACCATTGGATATATCTTGGACTTGTAATACTTGTTTTATGGCTGTCTTTGACAGGGGGAGCTTCTAAGCTCGTGATTCTTATGGTTATGTTGTAAAAGTTAAAGCTTTTAGCTTTTGTATGGTTGCTTATTTACCTATCTTGATGTGCATGTTGATAGGGGAGCTTATGCTAAATATTTTGAAAATCTTTACTCCCTTCAGGGTCTTTTTTGTTTGGAAAAATGGTTGCTTCAAACGGCTAGTTATATTTTACCGGAAAATCATTTTTTATTTTAAAATCGACCTCTTAAAATTTTTTAAAATTGTTTTGGTTTGTAATCATCAAAAAGGGGGAGATTGCTTGATAAATATTTTTATCATGATTTTGATGATTTTGTTTTAAAGGGTTTTTACATCAAAACAATGTTTAAAAATGTGGTCCAAATACTCCCGATTGTTTTAAAATATTTTTACTAATTTTCGGAGTATTTCTTGAAGTTTATTTTCGCTATAAATTGGACAACACTTCCGTTTCGCATTGGACCGATGCATCATAGGGCAACCCGCACAAGATGTGTTTTGAAATAGAAACGCGAAGAAAGTAAAAGAGGTGAGGTCCACCGGTCGACCTGGGCGTCGATCAGTGTGGTCGACCGGTACCTGGGAGATTGTCTGAAGAACAGAACTCCTTGGACTATATTTTTGAAGGACCTCGACCGGTCCAACACAGGGTCGACCGGTCGGACCCCCCCGTCGACCGGTCGCCCTGTGTAAAAATGAGGTTTTTATTTTCAACGTCTATTTCTACGCGACCGGTTGTCCTACCGTTTTTACAGCAAAATTCTAGCCGTTGACAGCAGACAACTCTTCCTTAATTTGTGGGATTGATTTCTAACAGCTATATTCTTGATTTTAATTATATTTTTCTGTAGATTTTCAATCCCCAAGAGGAGCTTATCCATGATCAATCATCTCCTATAAATAGAGGAAGATTTGAAGCAACAAGTGAACTGATTTATATACAAACACAACAAGACACATTTAAAGCAAACACTTGTTCTTTCATTGTCTATATTCTTGTTGTAATAGCCTAAGGTCTTACACATTCACATCTTGAGGTCTAGGCTTTTTTTCTTGATTACACTTGTACTCAAATTTGTATTATTCATTATCGAGTTGTAATCTTGAATTTGTGGTCATCATTCAACACAAGATATGCTTGTGAGTGTTCTTGTGGTAAGAACACACTTGGATGATCTAGGTGATAGGTGCAAGAAGTTGTGGTAATCTTCTTATTGAAGAGTGTGGTGCTCTTTGAGGTGTTGAAGAATTCGGTATTCTTTAAGTCGGAAGATTGTGGTAATCTTCACAAGGTGATGTTGAATATTGTGGTAATCTTCAAGTGAGATTGTGGTAATCTCCAAAGAGGTGTTGTAAGGTGTTGTTGTATTAATTGTGGTAATTAATAAAATCTTTTTTTTCTTTTTGAAATCCATCCCGGAGATACTGGGGTGGTAGAGGATTAAGCCCTAGGTGGGTTGAACCTCTATAAATCGACGCGTGTTATTTACTTCCCGCATCTTCATTCTTGTCTTGGCTTGTTTAATTCGAAAAAGAGGGCATAATCGAGAAAATAGAGATAATATATTCAACCCCCTCTAGCTTACATAGTATATAGAAACAACCCACAAACAACATAAATGATATAGAAAACACCACATGTACAAAAATACCTTAAATATAAATAAAAATTGCATTGAAACAACAAAGAACACAACATAACAACATTAAAAATAGTATAGAAACAACCCAGAAATAACATAAATAATATAGAAAACACCACATGAATAAAAAGAGCTAGAAAAGTACGTAAAAACCGAATTAAGACATTGAAAAATACATAGAAACAAACAGAACAACAAAGAACGAACAACATTGAATACTATATAGAAATAATCCACAAACAACATAAACGATATAGAAAACACATGGACAAAAATACTTTAAATATAAATAAAAATTGCATTGAAACAACAACGAAACATCATAATAACATTAAAAACAATATAGAAACAACCCAAAAACAACATAAACAATATAAGAAACACCACATGAATAAAGTGAACTAAAAAAATACGTAAAAACCGAAGTGAGACATTGAAAAATACATAGAAATAACAAAAAAAACATTATAACAACATTAAAAAAATGTTATAGAAAACAACCTAGAACTAACAGAAACAATATATAAAACTACATATGAACAAATAAAAAAGCGTAAAAAATAAGTAAAAGTTGTATTGAAACATCAAAACAACATAGAAACAACCAAGAAACAAATATAAACAACATTGAAACAACATAAATAATATATAAAGCAATACAAGAACAAAAAAAGTAAAAAAAAAAAAATAATATGAAGTTTTTAAAAAAGTCAATCGAAAGGACACATAAGTGTATGTAGCGTAAACAGTTGGATTTTTCCAAAAAGACGGGCATTTTCTGAAATTTTCCTTTATTTTTTATAGTACAAATCATAGGAGGAATGATGAGAATCGAAACTCAAACCTCTAATCTAGGTTTGAGAGTCTTTAACTATTGAATAGATCAGCCCACTCAAATTGCGTAAATCCAAGAGAATGCTTTTAACCATTTGAGCATAAAGCCTTTAAAAAGTTCAAGAATAATTTCATTGGTAATTTCATTGGTATGATTGTCAATAAACCCAACATTATACAGAATATCAGGAATACGAACACGAATCAAATTCCGAATTCTTCGACTTCCTCGAATCGAATTAATCGAATGGAATTTTTAAAACCTCAATTGAAATTCGATCCTAATTCGATTAATTTTGAAATCGAATTTAACCGATTGGACATGTTGTTTTTCGAATCGAATTAGTCGATCCAAAAATCCAAATTTATCAATAATATAAATTGGGCGCTTATGTTTCAGACCCATATTTTTCATATTCAAAACTCATATTTTCAAGCAAAATTTCAATCTTATTTTTAACAAAGGAGTTATATAATGAAACACTAAAATAAGCAAACCATATAAATTATCAAAACTATATAAATACCATAAAAATGTTACAAAAACTAAAGACAAAATACTCTTAAGGTTGAAATCTATTAAATCAAAAGCATATTAATGAAAACATATTGTTCTTTTAAGTTTAAACACATCATAAGACAATTCAGAAACTACACAAAAATGTTGAGATTTTGAAATGAAATTAAATTGTGAAACACTAAAACTAGATATGGCCAACGTTATAATTCTACTACAATAATTTTATTATAATAGCCATGTGAAATTAAATATTGTTTATACATCAACTAATTACATTATTTCTATTTATATATGTAATTTATACATATAATGTTTAAAATATTTAACATATAAATTAAATTTGGATTATAATTGAGTTCTAATCAGTACACGATTTTGAATCGATATTCGAATCGAATTTACTCGAATTTCACCTCCAATTAGGATTTTCGAATAGAATTCGAAAAAAATTGCCCAATTCGTTATTCAATTTGATTATTCATATTCGAAATTCGAATTGATTCGAAATTCGATTCGAAATTCAAAAATTCTAATTCGAATTCGAGTCGAGTCGAGTCGAATCTCGAATTGATTCAAAAAATGAACACCCCTACCTCAATATACACATGCAAGCATATAAAACAATTGCATCATTATTCATTATTCATAACCTAGTACACCACAACAACTCCATTATCTATATAACCTCCAATGACTCTATAAAATATTAATTATTTAGTTTCATTACATACTAATTAACAATTACTTTGTTTAAAAATTAAATCGAATTTTTTTATTATTAAATTATGGATTTTCTATGCAGTATATTATACATTCAATTGATGCGCCTTCAAGTATCTCACTATGGTATCCATACATCTTTCTCAAAAAAAAAAAAGGTATCCATACATCTAATAAACAGCATACCTTTTTTTTTTTTAAACAATCTAACAAACAACATACTGAGTGCTACATTTGTTGTAATTTGTTATTTCCTATGACATCATGAAGGGAAAAAAGAGAGAGAGGTTTAATTGGTAGCACAAGGGATTAATTAATTTCATAATTTGTTCCGGGATAATTTCACTTTTCATACCCAAAGTTTACTGTCATTTCGATTTTGGTACCCATTATTTCTACTTAATCAATATTGATACCCAAAGTTGGCGACGTTAATCAAAATCCATACAAACCGTGAACTACCGTCCAAAATACACGGTCCACCCACCCATGTGAGGTAAAAAAGTGTAGAAAACCTAATGAATCGTCACATTGTTGGGATAATTTCATTTTTGATACCCAAATTTTACCACCTTTTCGCTTTTGGTACCTAATATTCCAACTTAATCACTACTGGTACCCTAAGTTATTTAAAATATTTTAAATTCTAAACTAAAAAAACTCAATATTATTTCCAAAAATAAAAATAAATGATGTTTTAAAAATCTAAAATATTGTTTAAAGAACTAAAACTTGTGTTAAAAAATCGACAACTACTTAAAAAATGAATTCAATGTAAAATTAAAAATCGAAATTTTCTAAAATTCTAAAAAATGGATTAAAAACTGTAAACTATAAGATTTTGAAAAAATTAACCAAAAAATCTGTTTGACTTAAAAAATCCAAAAAGGGTAAAAACATTGATTTTTTTAAAAAAATAAAAAACTATTTAAAAAATATAAAAAATAATGAAAATATTGAAATTTGTTTTGAAAAAATCCAAAATTTATTTAAAAGTCTTAAAATTATTCCATAATTGGGATATTAAAATCTGATAATTTTTAAAAAATTCCAGAATTTTTTAAAACATATTTCGAAGTTTTAAAAAGTGTTTTAAATTTTTTATTTAGGACTCCATAAAACTCCAAAATCAAATTAAAAGAGGTTTTTCGATTCTTTGGGTGAAGAAAATGAGAAAAAATATGAAACGGAGAGGACGAAGTGGAAGAGAAGAAAAAGAAAAATTAATTTTTTTATTTTATTAATATATATATATATAAGGCAAATTAACGGGTTGTAGTAAAATTTTGGGTATCAAAAAATTAATATTTTTCCCCATTTTCTTCACCCAGCAATCGAAAACCTCTTTTAATTTGATTTTGGAGTTTTATGGAGTCCTAAATAAAAAAATCAAAACACTTTTTAAAACTTCGAAATATGGTTTAACAAATTCTGGAATTTTTTTAAAAATTATCAGATTTTAATATCCCAATTATGGAATAATTTTAAGACTTCTAAATAAATTTTAGATTTTTTCAAAACAAATTTCAATATTTTCATTAATTTTTATATTTTTTAAATAGTTTTTTAAAAAATCAATGTTTTTACCCTTTTTGGATTTTTTAAGTCAATCAGATTTTTTGGTTAATTTTTTCAAAATCTTATAGTTTACAGTTTTTAATCCATTTTTCAGAATTTTAGAAAATTTCCAGATTTTTAATTTTATATTGAATTCATTTTTTTAAGTAGTTGTCAGATTTTTAACACAACTTTTAGTTCTTTAAATAATATTTTAGATTTTTAAAACATCATTTATTTTTGAAAATAACTTTTGGAAATAATATTGAGTTTTTTAGTTTAGAATTTAAAATATTTTAAATAACTTAGGGAGTATCGATGAGTGATTAAGTTGGAATATTAGGTACCAAAAGCGAAAAGGTGGTAAACTTTGGGTATCAAAATGAAATTATCCCAACAAAGGACCGGTTCATTAGGTTTTCTACAATTTTTTTACCCGCTTTCGATGGGTGGGCCGTGTGTGTTTTGGGCCGTTTCACGGTTTGTATGGATTTTGATTAACGTCTCCAACTTTGGGTATCAATATTGATTAAGTAGAAACAATGGGTACCAAAATCGAAATGACATTAAACTTTGGGTATGAAAAGTGAAATTATCCCATTTGTTCCTAACATATTCAACTTTATCACATGGGGTCTATACTAACTAACAACTTTTTTGGTTCTTTTTTAGTAATAGTGAGTTTAATAATTACACTTAAACATGCGTACAAGAAAGTGGGGATGAACTTGGAATTTAATAACTCTAAGACAGTCCGCGTAGGCCGTGACACATCATACTCCAATTTCTTCTTCTTGGCACATAGTGATTTCATCATTTTGTCGCCAATATTCCAATAATTTAGAACCCCGCCACCCCCACCCCCACCCCCACCCCCACCCCAAAAAAAAAACATGTTAGAATAATTCTCGAATTTTTGTGACCATATTTTATCTTTTTAAAAAAATCAAATCAAATCAAATCTGAAGTTACAAATTTTCTTTCCTACAATGAAAACTGCAACGTGTTTAATTTTTTTTTTTTTTTTTTTTTTTTTTTTGATAACTCAGCCTGCGAACTTTTTGACTTATCTTTGAGAACAACAATTTCCATTTCCTCATTCTTTGCCGCCAAGGTAAACATGGGATGTGCGCGATGGCAGTGTCGATTGACGCGGTCTGGCGACGTACAACCAGATCCTCCTGGTAAAGAGAACAATTATGTTCGACCCCAATCTACTAATAACGATCTCTCCCCCGAATCGAACCCACACGGATGCTATTCAGTATGAGTTCCCACCAAATCTTCACCAGCTCGCATATGCCCCGAGGAGCAATTTGATGGAGCAGAGATATGAACCCCTGACCTCCACCCCACAAACAATTTGATGGAGCAGGGATTTGAACCCCTGACCTCCATCCCACAATTGTTTGTGGTGGCCAGGTGGGCTAAGCCACCTGGTTAACGTGTTTAATATTATAGTATTACATAACTATGTGGCCGGTATTTTGATATAAGATAAATTAATAAGAATATTTTAATTTATTTTTTTAGTACGATAATTCTACTTATAATCACTTAGCCCCTCCATTGAAATGAATCATACATCACAAAAAATATATACAATAGTGACGTCTCTAATGTTGATTTAGCTGGCAACGGGCTGTTGGGTAAAATTTTTGGTGTATGGTTTGTTTTTAAAAATAATTTGGATTTAGTGTATGGTTTAAGTTGAGGCTGATTTCGAATCGATCTCACTGCAAGACGAACGCCCGTATACCGAGTGCTTACGGTTCGGCGCTCGCCTCTAGATACAACGACTTTTAACGATTAGGTTAAAGACAAAGAAAAACCGAACAACAAAACAAAGACAAGTGTTTGACTACTTTCAAGCCTTCAAGGAGGAAAATGGACAAGATGCAAAATGCAATGCTCGATTTTATGTTATCGATTATTCTCGTCTTCTTCGTATGTTTTTCGACCACCAGGATCGACTTTTATAGGCACTTGGGCGCCTGTATGGAAAAGAACATGTCTTTTGGCTCGAGAAGACACCTTTTGCGCAATGACGCAGCCTTTTCTTGCGAGCACGGCTTTAGACGCACGGGCGTGCGCTGTCCCGTGCGTGCGGAGCTCAAACTTTCGGCACCCGGCCAGACCCCAGGCGCACGGGCGTGCGCCGCCCCCGTGCGTATAGGCGGTCGGACCTCGGCGGAGTAGCACGACCCGACCGCACGGGCGTGTAATTACAAAAATTAATTAAATCTATTTAATTAATTACAAAAATTAATTAAATATTTTTAATGTTTTTGGTCCAAAAAGAATAAGGGCCTTGAAGCCCAAGCCCAAGCCCAAGCCCACGACCCGCCCGGGCGGCGGCGCGGCGGCGGCACAAGTGCGTGTCTTTGACCAAACCCACAAGCATGTAGGTCCTCTCCCCTTTAAAAACTTGGGTGCCCCCAAGGGCCCAAACCCATTTGTCCAACTTAGGATAAATAAAGTGTGCAATTTTACCTCCTTTTTCCTATGTGGGATGGAGCATCTCTCCTCCCCCACATTTTTCATTTTCCATACAATATATTTGTATTAAGTGGCTAACTTCTAGCATTAATTTCTCATTCACCCGGAATCGGTTTTGAGAAATTCCAAATGCTATTCTCATCTACTCTCTAAGTAGAATTTTTACAAATTATTTAATTCCATTTTTGACAAATGGAAACCACTTAATTAATTGGTCAAAATCGGGTCAACGCCCCATTTATCAAAGACCAATTCCAACACGGGCCAATTGAAAAAAAAATCAGGCTAGATTGGGTCGCATTTCTTGTGACACATCCAACTCATTAAGGATATTTTTTTATTGGGTTTTCCGGGCTTAGGGTCATTTGCGGCGGGCCAAAATAGACCAAATCCTTTTCGAGCCGCTAAAAATGAAGCCCAACTGTATATGATGTCTTCGATATGAAAAGACAATGTCCTAATCACTGGGCGAACGGGACTCAAAGCCATTCTTCATGTACATTGGCCCCGAGAATCAAAGTGAAGCCCAAGATCTTTCTGTCGGAAAACACTTGAACAAACCTGATGGACACAACAAGACTACTCCTTTCGACCTTCTATTAGCACCACTAGTTTTGATCTCTTGGCCGGAAGCTAAACTTAAATGGCAGTCGAGTGGGAATTGACATGTGGTATTCGGGGTGTCCACGGTTGTAACGATCCAATTTTATGAAATTAAAGTACTCTAAAAATATTATTAATAAAACACAAATTTATAAATTAAAGTAATCCCAATAATTATAAAAAAAAATTGATTGTGAATTTTTAATTCTTAAGGGAAAAATATAATAATAATAGTAATAGTAATAATATTACATCTTCCAAATCAAATACCCAACAATTGTTCTGAGCATAAACCGGAAAAGTTAAAGACATAAATCTAAAATTTAGTCCGATCATAATTATTTAAAATATAAATATATCATGATTTATTCCACCATCCACAACATCATATCCTCAGCCGGACTCCTCAACCTGAAAGTTATGATAATAATAGGGGTGAGTTTCATCTCGCTCAGTAGGGATATATTTGTCAATATTTAATATAACATGAAAAGCATTAACATAATTACAACACTAAATTCATTAATTTCCTCTTTTTCCTCTTACTGTCCAGTTCCATCACAT
Organism: Rehmannia glutinosa; assembly: GCA_016081115.2. Taxonomy (NCBI): domain Eukaryota; kingdom Viridiplantae; phylum Streptophyta; class Magnoliopsida; order Lamiales; family Orobanchaceae; genus Rehmannia; species Rehmannia glutinosa. The sequence goes on along the minus strand of CM071927.1, from coordinate 16,856,969 downwards.
AGCATTGCGGGTTCACCCCGAAGATGCGTTTGATCTCGGACCCTTTTCATAGCCCGTAGCTTATATGAAGTCCTCTTGACATATATTGCAATAAATGAAGTACAATCATGGAACATTAAATAAAGACAAATAATATAAAAATCTCTACCTTAATAATCGCATATACTTGATATAGAAAAATTGGACGACAAAAGTCCTAGTCCTCGATCCCCTCTTTTTCTATTATAGAGAATTTAGAAAGTTGTGAAAAAATATGTGGGTTAACCATGTATTTATAGGCTAATTTTTATTTTTATTTCTATATTTTTTTTAAATCCTAAATTAACCCCTAATATAACTCCTATAAACTAACCCCTAAACTAACCCCTAAAATAACTCCTAAATTAACCCCTATTTATTTTTTAAAAAATATTTTGGGATATTACATACTATCCCTCTTAATAAAATTTCGTCCTCGGAATTCGTTAACTAAATAAATTTTCGAAAACAAATTATTTTTTTTTACACGAGGAGTTCTTTGTTTAATATGAAAATCACAGATGCAATAACACTTTTAAAAATGACGACTTGAATTCATAAAATGTAATTCTAAAATATGATAATATAATATGACATTTTGAATAGCATGACATAATAAATTGCATACCTTGAGAAATCCGACGAAATATGACAGAGGTGGATGTCACTATACTATTTTTTTTTTAAAAATATTTGAAAGATATTTTTTCTAAACAAGTCTGACGAAACCGTAGACCTCAAGCTCCGATACCACTTGTAACCCCCAATTTTATGAATTTAAAGTACTCTAAAAATATTATTAATAAAACATAAATTTATAAATTAAAGTGATCCCAAGTAATTATTAAAAAATTGATTTAGAATTTTTAATTCTTAAGAAAAAAATATAATAATAATAATAATAATAATAATAATAATAATAATAGTAATAGTAATAGTAATAGTAATAATATTACATCATACAAATTAAATATCCAACAATTGTTCCAAGCATGAACCGGAAGAATTAAAGACATAAATCTAAAATTTAGTCCGATCATAATTATTTAAAATATAAATATATCATGATTTATTCCACCATCCACAACATCATACCCTCAGCCGGACTCCACAACCTGAAAGTTATGATAATAATAGGGGTGAGCTTCATCTCGCTCAATAGGGATATATCTGTCAATATTTAATATAACATGAAAAGTATTCACATAATTACAACAGTAAATTCATTAATTTTCTCTTTTTCCTCTGACTGGCCAGTTCCTGCATATAGCATTGCGGGTTCACCCTGAAGATATGTTTGATCTCGGACTCTTTCATAGCCCCTAGCTTATATGAATTCTCCTTGACATATATTGCAATAAATGAAGTACAATCATGGAACATTAAATAAAGACAAATAATATAAAAATCCATACCTTAATAACCGTAGATACTTGATGTAGAAAAATTGAACGACAAAAGTCCTAGTCCTCGATCCCCTCGTTTTCTATTATAGAGAATTTAGAAAGTTGTGAAAAAATATGTGGGTTAACCATGTATTTATAGGCTAATTTTCATTTTTATTTCTATATTTCTTTAAATTCTAAATTAACCCCTAAACTAAACCCTAAAATAACTCCTAAATTAACCCCTATTATTTTTTTAAAAAAATTTTGGGATATTACAACAGTAGATTGAGATGAAGCTCATAAGCGAATTTAGGAGCTTATCAATAGCCTTCTCAAAAGCGGATACCATACTGGTTGGGGACCGACCTCTTCTACTCTCTAACTACTCACTGCGTTTCTCTTGTATAATTGATGTTTTTTCGACTCTAAATGGTGATCATTACGATCAATAACTAGGGAGTGCACGGGACTTGGGAATTAGTGAAATCAAGTCGATATCCGAACCATTGACTTTTTGATATTTCTCAAAACAAACAATCCCAAAAAATTTATTGGTACGGTTCTGGATATTTTTAAAATATTCGCATCGAGAAAGCTTAGGAAAAACTGGATGGTGTATATCGAATGGCTAAAAAATCGAGCAGAGTTTCGATATGAAAATAGATGTCAAGGCAAAAGTTAGACTGTTTCTCTTTAAGACAAGATTGCCCCGCTCACGGTGCGCACGATATGCGGCAATTGTCTCCCAAGATACGACAAACACTTGCGATAGTTGCACTACAAATCGCAAGCACAATGAACACTTAGATGTTTTTGAACTCTCTTTTTATGGACCAATGCAGAATGAAGAAGAAGCAAGAAATCCAAAATTTTCTGATGTGATGAAATGATTCTGGGGGCTGGTTTATATAGAGCTCCTGGTACATCTTCAGACTCGGTGCAACCCCTGGTCCGGATTAGTCTTGACCGTCAGATCGTGCCCTGTGGTAAACAACTTCGATCTGATTATCCTGATCGCATCTGTCTGAAGGAACACACCCTTTGGCATACACTCTGCACACCGGGAGACGTGTCGGTCATGGTGCCCGTCGTGAGCAGGATGCGTGCGTCGCGAAGTGCAAAGTGTGCCTCTAAACTGCCCAATGTGACTATGTGCGGCGTGCGCGCGAGCCCGGCTCCAGCTCCGGCTCGGACGGTGCTCTGCTGCCGTCGCTTGGTGCGCTTGAGCTAGCCAAAGGCTAGTCAAAATTGACTTGGTCCACTAGGGTGTACCATAAGGAGTTCCACTTGATTACTCCTTATTAGCGGTGAAGCTCTTTATTAACTAGTCAAACATTTAATATATTTCTTATGTGGGATATGGCTTTCCATATTCCCACCCTTTTATATTCCATATATAAAAGCATTTTAAGTGGTCAACTTTATGCATTTATTTCTCATTCACCCGACATTGGTTTTGAGAAATTCAAAATGCTAAACTCATTTACCCGCGCGTAGATGACGTTTATCTCATTTATTTCATACTTGAATAAATGAACCCACTTAAATAATTGGCCAAAATTGGGTCAAAACCCAATTTATTAAAACCAATTCAACAATCCCCCACATGAATGAAATAAATGCATATGAGTATCATACACTAAGAGAGTTCAAACGGAAAGCTATTGCATCGGGAGAGGTAGCTTGTGGCTTTGAACATTCCTTAGTGGAATACTATCGGATTTACTAGGTTGCACAGTGACACGATGTCTTGAACTGTTCAGCTGTTTATGTAAACAAAACAACAGCATCCACACAATATCTTTCTTAACACCATTTGCTTCTCATGGTTGTGTCCATTTTAGCCATGGACAACATCTTGGATTCATAAGTGTTTCGTTGAAGCGGTCCGTCTTCACATTTATATAGGTGATCTCCTATTAAGAGTATCCTGCCATACTCCATTTCTTTAAAGTATAGGAATCATTAAAAGTTTATAACTTAACCTAACCACTTTCAGCAGGTTTCTCCACTTGGATAGGAATGAGCTGTAATATGCTCCAAGTGTTTATCTGAATATTCATAACTTAGCTGTCCCATTGAACCAAGGTCTTGGGATCTCCAATTCATAATGTTGGGTTACCACTATGAATACTCTTATTTTGTGGATTTTAAGCCCATTCCTTTCGATAAACAATATACTTGATCTCTATTCAAACCTTTAGTTAACGGATCTGCTAGGTTTTCTTTCGATTTCACGTAATCGATTGTAATAACCCCATTTGAGATCAACTGCCTAACGGTGTTATGTCTTCAACGTATATGTCGATACTTACCATTGTACATACTATTTTGAGCCCTTCCTATAGCCAACTGACTATCACAATGTATCATGATTGCAGCCACCGGCTTAGGCCAACAAGGAATATCCTCTAAAAAGTTGTGAAGCCATTCCGCTTCTTCACCAGCTTTATCCAACGCTATAAACTCTGATTCCATCATGGATCAAGCTATACACGTTTGTTTAGAGTATTTCCATGACACCGCTCCACCACCAATGGTAAAAACATAACCACTAGTGGACTTGGAATCTTTAGAGTCAGATATCTAATAGCATCATTGTATCTTTCTAATACAGCCGGATATCTTGAGTAATGTAATCCATAATTCAAGGTGAGTCTTAGATACCTAAGAATCCTTATCAATTTCTTCCAATGGTCATTTCCAGGATTACTCGTAAATCTACTCAGTTTATTAACTACGTAGGCAATATTCGGACGTGTGCAGTTTGTTACATACATTAGACTGCCAATAATCCGAGAATATTCTAGTTGAGATACAGGCTCACCTTGATTTTTACCTAAGTGTAAGCTTAAATCAACAGGTGTTTTAGCTGGAGGACTGTCATAAGCATTGAACTTTCAAAGTATTGTCTCAATATAATGAGACTGTGAAAAACAAGTCCATCAGATGTTTTAGAGATCTTAATTCCCAGAATAACATCTCATATACCCATATCTTTCATATCAAAATGTTTGATTAACATTTTCTTAGTATTCATGATTATATCATGACTACTACCCATAATTAACATGTCGTCAACATAAAGACAGACAATTACATAAGCATTAGGTGTGTCTTTAATGTAAACACATTTATCACACTCGTTAATTTTGAAACCATTTGACAGCATAGTTCTGTCAAATTTTTCGTGCCATTGTTTCGGAGCTTGCTTAAGGCCATACAATGGCTTAACGAGTTTGCACACCTTCTTCTCCTGTCCAGGAGCAACAAACCCTTCGAATTGTTCCGTGTAGATTTTCTCTTCTAATTCACCATTTAGAAAAGTTGTTTTCACATCCATTTGGTGTATCTCAAGGTTATGCAACGCTGCAATAGCAATGAGAACTCTAATAGATGTAATTCTTGTCACATGTGAATACGTATCAAATAAACCTTCTCTTTGTTTAAATCCCTTAGCTACTAACCTGGCCTTGTACTTATCAATAGTTCCATCATATTTATATTTCCTTTCAAGGATCCACTTGCATCCTAAAGGATTATTTCCCGGATGGAGATCTACCAACGCCCAAGTATGATTTCGCATAATGGAATCTATCTCACTATTAATAACTTCTTTCCAGAATAGAGCTTCTGTACTAGACAATGCTTCACCAATTGTCCTTGGTTCATTTTATAACACATAAGTTAGAAAATCTGGACCAAAAGACTTAGTTGTTTTGGCCCTTTTACTGCGTCTCAGCTCTTCATCACTTTGATGATCACCATCGGCAGTATCACGTGTTCTTTTTCTAGAACTAGCTTCTTTCCTTTCATGACAATGAAACACGTCTTCGAAAAATACAACATTCTTTGACTCAATAATTGTACCTTCTTGTACATCTGGAAATGATGATTTGTGAACTAAAAATTGATATGCACTACTATTATTTGCATATCCAATGAAAATACAATCGATTGTTTTAGGCCCTATCTTGACTTGTTTTGGCTTAGGTATTTCTACTTTAGCCAAACACCCTCACACTTTCAGGTATTTATAGGAAGGTTTTCGACCTTTCCATAACTCATGCGGAGTTTTATCTTTATTTTTGTGTGGTATTTTGTTAAGAATGTGGTTAGCCGAGAGAATTGCTTCCCCCACAAATTCTGAGGTAAACCAGAACTTATCAACAAAGCATTCATCATCTCTTTTAGAGTTTGGTTTTTGCGTTCAGCAATCCCGTTTGATTGTGGTGAATAAGGAGCTGTCGTTTGATGAATAATACCAGAATCTGAGCAAAATTCATCAAAAGGAGCTCTATATTCTCCACCTCTATCACTTCGAATTATCTTAATTCGTTTGCTAAGTTAATTTCCAACCTCGTTCTTATAGTTTGTAAAAGCTTCTAAGGCCTCATCTTTACTTCTTAAAAGATATACATAACAATATTTTGTGCAATCATTGATAAAAGTAATAAAATACTTTTTCCCACCTCTAGTTTGCACAAACTTTAAATCACATATATCACTGTGAATTAACTCTAGAGGTTCTGCTTCTCTTTCCACCGAGTGGAATGGTGTTTTGGCCATTTTTGCCTCAATACAGATTTCACACTTGTGATGTGAATCTATTTTAAAGTTAGGTAGTAATTTCAAGTTTACTAACCTTTTCAAAGTGTTAAAATTCACATGTCCTAATCTAACATGCCATAAATTTGAACACTCAAGCAAATAAGAAGAAGCATTAGTTTTATTGCTTTCAAAGTTTCGAGAGTACATTCATTACATTCATCTTGAAAGTCCCATTATCTAAGTACCTTTTTCCCTATGAACTGTCCATTTTTCATAAGTACAAACTTTTGAGCCTCAAATACTAATCTAAACCCCGCTTTGACTAACAACGATCCTGACACTAAGTTCTTCCGAATATACCGGAACATGAAGGACATCAACGAGGGTCGGCTCCCCGCCCGAGGTCATCTTGACACCACCTTGCCGAGACCGAGGCAATTTTAGACATTGCATGATTCCCCATGTATAACTTCCTTCCGTTGATAGGAGTATACATTGAGAACATGTCTTTGTCGGAGCATATGTGGCGTGTAGCACATGTGTCCACCCACCATTCTCTCGGGTTCTCCACCATGTAGCACTTGTTGCCTTCATACACAACAAATAGAGATCAAGCTCGGACATATCAATCGCACGCATTTGTCCTCGGTCACATGCACTTGGTTCCGATTGGCTTTCTTAGGAAGACGACAATCTTTAGCCTTGTGATTCGGCTTTCCACAGTTGAAGCAGTTCCCTTTGAACTTTTTAGCCTTCCCCTATTTCTGACTATTTCTCGGGTGTTTTCTCTTCTTGCTAGCATTTGGCTCCACCAAGTTTGCCTTTGCCTCCATTGGAAGCTTGCCAGACTTAATTACAGACTTGCGATTGTCTTCTTCAATTCGCAATCTGACAATTAAATCTTCAAGCCCCATCTCCTTCCGCTTATGCTTTAGGTAATTTTTAAAATCCTTCCATAGAGGCGGTAGCTTCTCGATAGTAACAGCTACTTGAAAGGATTCACTCACAACCATCCCTTCTACAATTATATCGTGCAGAATGAGTTGGATTTCTTGAACCTGGCTAATCACCATCTTGGTGTCAACCATCTTAAACTCAAGGAATTTGCCGACAACAAATTTCTTTGTGCCAACATCTTCCATCTTATACTTTTTCTCTAAAGAACTCCACAGCTCTTTAGCGATCTTTCTCAACAATACACATTTTACAATGTGTTGTCGATCCAAATTGAGAATGTAGTTTCGGCACAGGAAGTCGCTTTGACTCCAAGCATCGAACGCCATTATCTTCTCCATATCGGTCTCCTCTTCCCCCACACTTGGGGCATCCTCCGTAAGGAAATGAGCAAGGTTCAGAGTCGTAAGATAGAACAACATTTTCTGTTGCCATCTTTTGAAGTCTGAACCTCCAAACTTCTCAGGTTTCTCTCCTGGTCTTTAGTCTTGGTCTTTGGTCTTGAATCAAGACGTCGAAGCCATTTGATATACACGAAGATCTTGTCTTAAATTGTTAGGAAAAAACTGGATGGTGTATATCGAATGGCTAAAAAATCGAGCAGAGTTTCGATACGAAAATAGACGTCGAGACAAGAGTTAGACTCTTTATCTTTAAGACAATATTGCCCCGCTCACGGTGCGTACGGTATGCGTCAATTGTCTCCCAATATACAACGACAAACACTTGCGATAGTTGCACTACAAATCGCAAGCACAACGAACACTTAGATGTTTTTGAACTCTCTTTTTATGGATTAATGCAGAATGAAGAAGAAGCAAGAAATCCGAAATTTTCTGATGTGATGAAATGATTAAGGGGCTGTTTATATAGAGCTCTGGTGCATCTTCGATGGATGCAACCCTGGTCCGGATCGGTCTTGGCCGTCGGATCGCGCGCTTATGGTAAATGACCGATCGATGGGATCGCATCTGTCTGAAGGAACTCACCCTTTGGCATACACCCTGCATACTGGACAGACGTGTCTAGTCACGGTGCCCCATCAGCGAACAGATGCATCCAATCAGCGCCACATGTCGCCACTCGTACGATTCTGCCAAGTCACTGCCACCTGAGTTGCCTTGCCATGTCACCGAGCCACTGGACTGAACCCTGGTTCGATCTTCCAAAACTTTAAGGCTCCTCAAAACTCCTCGCGATGATGCGTATGTGCGCCTCTAAAGCGCCCAATGCGACTATATACGACGTGCACGGGCCCGGACCCAGCTCCGGCTCTGCATTTATTTCTCATTCACCCGACATTGGTTTTTAGAAATTCAAAATGCTAAACTCATCTACCCGCGGCGTAGATGACGTTTATCTCATTTATTTTATACTTCGAATAAATTAACCCACTTAAATAATTGGCCAAAATCGGGTCAAAACCCAATTTATTAAAACCAAGTCCAACAGAAACGTACTAAACTATAGCAAACCGAAGATTCGAAACTAAAACTGGTTTTAAAGAACTATTTATATATACATATATAATATTTTTATTTTATTTATATTTTGATAGTGAATTAATTACATATTTTTTGAAATTAAATACTATATAAAACATAATAATAAAACTTATCAAATTAAAAATTAGCATACTTTATCCACACATCAAATGGATAATTGAATAGAAATTTAATTCACTAAGCGTTACAATATATTAATTATTTATCCAAAAATGGTTATTATCATATTAATTTATTTAAATTTCACTTAAATTAGAGTAATCTTCTAACCAATAAATTGAGACGTTGATACTATAAACTTTCGTTTCATTTATCAACTTTTCCTATAAGAGGAAAACTAGTAATTCACCCCGTGCGTTGCACGTATATTTTTATTTTAATATTATGGTTTTATAATATCTATTAACATGAACTGGTATTACTTTCTTTTAATAGTAATATTCGTATAAGGTTATTAAAAACAAAAATATATCTATCAATTTTATATTTTCAACTATAAACTTAAATGTCTAATTCAACTCGTTCAGAAATATCCCTCAATTTATGCGTGTCTCTAAATTATTGTTTTATATATTCTTTTTTTTTCTCACACACCTCTCTATAAATAATTATATATAGTATGTGTGACATGTATTTCTATATTGTAATTGTATTATTGAAAAAAATGAACTATTATGTCATTGATATAAATGTTAGTAGTATTAACATAAATTTTACAGCAATATCATAGTAATCCACTAAAAAACTTACGAAAATAAACATGATATAACTGAAACAGTGTATAGAAATAGTACAATTGATATCAATATTCATTCTTTGACATTTATTTTCAATAGATGTATGTAAACCCCGTGAGTTTTCTCATTTTGATCAACAATGAATTGATGTGAATCTCTCTCCAAAAAAAAAAAAGAATTGATGTGAATCGTTCATCAATCAAAAGAAATGATAGAATACACTGGGATGTTTGACAATCCAAAAAAATTTAACTGGGAAGTTTATTTTAAAATGTAACATCAATCGATTAATCCTATATAAATGATTATATAATTCACAACAATTTGTTTAATGACATTGGTTGACAATATGATTATTAATTATCATATATTGAGTTAACAACACATTATTTTCGTTACAAAAAATCTTTCTATTGACTTACCAAAAAAAGCAAAAGATCAATTTTGGATAACTCTAAAACATACATTGATCGCTAGATATTGATTATTTCATCTTCCAATATTGATTTATTGATTTACCAAAGTAAAGCACCATCAATTCTATGATTGTTTTCTAGAGTTATGGTTAATAAACTATTAAAATTAATAAATACTAATTGATTACAAATACCAATTAAATAATTATATGATTGATTTTATAGGACATTTGTAGTATTGATTTATCACGTCAATTTGATTAGTTTTATTAATATCATATCAAGATATGAAAGAGATATGTACAGTTTTCAAACAATCAAATACTTGTTACCATTTTTAGTTTTGTAAATCATTTATTTAGCTATTTTTCTTAATTAAGGTAATATACTGTTGTCCAATCATAAACTTGTGCACCCTTGGAAATTTAAAACAAAAAACACCTATTGACAATTATTGTCTTTTTTTTAAGTTAATATATTTTTCTAATTTGACAAATCTTTAATCATAAGTTACGATTGTCTTAATATTTGCTAAACTTCTTGTCAATTATCATGTTGCGTGTAGCATAGCCAAATTCAATTAAAAAAATATAAATAGATACTCTCAATTGTTTTACCAAAAGCTTAGTTTTAAAATCTTTCAATCAATGCTTGATGATATCTATAGATTGAATAAATACAATAATAAATAATTATTGTATCAATAGTAATGATTACAGTCAATTTATTGATTGTCTAGGACAATTATAAGATTGATTATAGTTGAATTTTCAAATTTCCAAAAATACTACAATCATGACCGAAAAAACAATTAGCCAATAAAATATTTATGTTACTAAAGATTATTTTCATTGACTTACCAAATCAAAGCACCGTTAATTTTGGATAACTTTAAAATATGCATTGATTAGGGGAATATTTGGATTGATTTGTCCAAAATTGTATCTTATTTTATATTTTTTTTCTTTTTTCCTGATTGAGTTGCCTTAGTTATATCATATATATACTGATTTTATTCGATAATAATTAGAGTTGTTAATTATCCTTAATTAAGCAAACTATCATCAAATTTTACACCAACGTTGATCAGTGGACCAATTAGAAGATAATTCATTTTTCTAGACTGAACTTAATTAGTATTTGTTCACACTCCTGAAAATACCAAAATTCAAAAATAAATACAATATATAAATATTGCAACAACAATCGAATCAATATGAAATAAAAATCCAGATATTCCTTCAAAAGCATGATAAAAAAATCAAACATCTTGTTAATTATAAAATATTTTCGAAATGATCCATAAAAAGTCCATAATCCAAAATTAATTTAAATATAAATGGAAATTGGCAGCAGAAAAAAATAATATTTCAATCAATATATGAAAGAGATATATACAATATTTTCGAGCAATAAATATTTGTTACCATTTTGAGTTTTATAAATCTTTCAATTAATTGTTTTTCTTAAGCTAATACGTTATTGTCCAATTATACAATTATACTCCCTTGTAAATGAAAAACAAATGCTTCATTGACCAATTATTGTCTTTTTTATTAAAAAGTAATACATTATAAATTTGCTAGATTAATAAATCTTTAATCTTAAAGTGCGGTTTCCTCATTTTTTTCTTAAACATCTTGTCAATTATCTGCTCACATATATTGTCAAATTCAATTAATAAAATATTAATGGATATTGTCTATGAATAAAAGTACAATTAGATACCACCAATTGTTTTACCAAGACTCAATTTTAAAAATTCCCAATTAATAGTTCATTGTATCTATAAGATTGATTAGAAAAATAGTAAAGACTTATTGTATCTATAGGATTAAATATCACCAATTTATTAATTGTATACAACAATTATAATTTTGGCAACCACGTTGCATGAAAATCCTGGATCTCTCTTGCTTTAATCCGACACAATATTGCATTTCATTATGCCTTATAATTGCATCATTTTGTTCTTTATGTGTACCCTTGATAAAATCATTCCAAAACTTCATAGGTATAGGTTGTTGATAAAAATAAATATTAACAAAAATATCTCACCACTAAATAAACATAAGATATCGCGAACTTACACACACACACACACACACACACACACACACACACACACACACACACATATATATATATATATATATATATATATATATATATAAGCCATAGGGGCTGACCATCCAAGTGTATCCATTCACATTATGGATGTCACAATGCCTGCCAAATTTGCATGGAAGACAATTGACACAAAAAAAATTTAATGTAATTACAATTTGTAATGAATTTCTGATTGAACAATATAAGAGGCCATTACAATAAGTAGATAGAAGTTCATTACCGAATTAAATCTATAAAACTAATAACAAAAAATATTGCCGAATAAAAATAAATCAATAATTGCCGAATCAAAACTATAAAACTAATAATAATAAAAATATTGACGGGGATAGAAGTTTATATATATGAACAAAAAATATGTTAGTATGAGAAATAATAAAAAAATGAACAAATCATACAAACAACAACTTAAAAAAATACAACAAAACTATGAAGAATAATCAAAAAGAAACTCACAAAATCTTGTCCATACAAATCTACAATATGATTTATATAAAAACTTTTGTTTATTGCATAATTCGAGTTCAATACTGTCGATGTTTGCGGGACACTTGCTGAAAATGAAAATAGAAGGGAACGTGAAGATGAAGCCATATTTGGTGGTTATGCTTCGAATTTAGGATCAAAATATCAAAGTGTTTCTCTCATGCAATTTAACTACTATAAATATAAGAGGATTTAACATAAATAATAAGCTGCCAAAAAAATCTACGAACACAAAATCAATTATTAATTCAATGGTGAAATATACATAAAATCATACTTCGTCTATTTTAACTATTATTAATTATTAAACAATTTAGGAAAATTTGAATAATCATCAGTATTTAAAACTTGATTAATTAATATTATATTGTACAAAATTGCATCTACACCATTGAAACAAATAAACAATATATTTGATGAAGATATGATGTATAGAATCAACACATCATTGTAACATATATTTAAGAAGAACTGACAAATACTAATATCAATTATAGTGAAATGCTATTTATAATTTTTAAAATCTATATATTATATATAGGTAGAATTGATACTATAGACTCACTTTTGGTATATAGTAGGAATACTAGTAAATAAAATTTTCCTAATTTTTATACATATAAATAAGAATACCATTTATGATATTTTCCTAATTTATATACATATAAAGTAGGAATATCATTTACAATTTTTTCTTATAATATTTTCGTAATTTATATAATTACAACGATTTTCTTATGATATTTTTCCAATATAAGAATTTATAATAATTACCATTTATAATGTTTACAATTGTTTCCTAATATAATACGCAAAAAGAGCGGGAAAATAAAAGTTACGGACTTATGCTATTATATATATATAGACATGCAAAAATTTGTATCAAAGGGGAATTGCAGATGCTTCTTGAAGGGTTTTCAAAAAAATACACACATGATTTTAATGTGTTGGGCTGGTGGAAAAACCAATACCATTAGATATTAAAATTTGAGCAGTATTGCTAGAGATATTTTGGCAATTCATATTGTGTTTTATATTTTTGTGTGATGGATTAAAATGTTAAAGTATGATTAATTAATAATTTCATATTGTTATCTTTTTTTGTCTCATTTTAAAGCATGAATAATCTCCGATTCTTTGTTTCAGACCAAACGGGTCCGTTAGAACCGAACATCTATACCGAACCGACCCCAAATTTGGGACAATACGGTACAAATCTTTTTTTTAGCTATTATACCGTTTCATATATCAATTTTGAAATATCCGAACTTTGATACTATTCGAGATTTTTGAATCTCTAAACAATACCGTATCATGCACATTCCTATCAACGACTACACCAAATTCGATTTTTATTTATATGTTTTCTTTATTATTTTTGTTGGAAATTTTCGAATTCCATATTCTAACAATTGGTGCAGTTATTAATTATATGGATATATAACATTACAAGAGTCTTATTTATATGAAATTGATCAAATATAACTAAAGTAGATCCATTTCTGTATAATTATTAATATTATTTTGTTTTTCCTGTTATGGAAATAAACCCAAAGCAGCCTTGGACCATGCTGGAAGGCGGAGCAATGTATTACTATTGAGAATGGGCTTTGAAGATTAGACCGACATTGTGGGCCGTTACTTTAGTTCGCCGAGCCGAAAAAGAGGTGGAATTATAGGCCTAGGTCTACATACATTCATAGTAACAAATATCGTATTCGGACACTTACATTTTATGGGTTATTAAAATATTATAGTTACCCTTAAATTTAGGGTGATATTGTTCACATCCCCAAAATTGATAAATATATTTACTTACTAAATATACTCCCACTTCTTTTTAAAACATAATTCATTTACTAAATACACCCCCATAATTTCTTATTTTATTCTTCTATTGTTTTCTTCCAAATACACCCCAAAATGATAAACCCTCGGCGGCAATGAAAGAAGATGTTCCGACAACGAAAGAATATATTATATTTTACTTTGATTTTGAATGTAATATTTGACTTTAATTTCAAACTTGTAGCTGGATTAGTTTGGGTAATTATTGGCTATAAGTGTTGAGTAATTGTATTTGGATTGAATTATAGAGTTACAAAAAAATTTTCTCCTAGTTTTGTCTGAGTTTGGGGAAGAAGACGATAGATGGCACGATGGTATACTAGATTGTGCCACAAGGCACAATCGAATTATTTTGATCGTGTTGTAAGGCACGTCCGAGTTGTAATTATGATCTTGCCATCGTGCCACATAAAGACGATGGCACAAACAAAATCAGAATAATTCTGATTGTGCCATCATGCCACATAAGATGATATGATCAAGGTTGCAATTGTCTTAAGTCCGCACTTTTGTTATTCAACAACAAAATTTAAACTCGTAAAAAACGAGTTAAAGTGGATAAATAACATACTTTAAGTTGTAAACTAATGAGATACTTATATCATTCGACAGAATAGGATCAAATGAGACCCACATAATTAAAATGAGGCAGTGTGGACTAATAATGGCCACACATCTCAAATTTTAGATGGTTGTGATCTTTCCAATTTAATATTTATTTTCCTTTTATTTTTAAGTTCGAAAATGGCATATTAGTCATGTTAGTTTTCACCCCTAATTATGTGGTCCCCAAATCTGCTTATTATTCTCAAATAAATTCTTCTAGTCATCACCGATGCCCTCCTCCCCCCTCCGCCGCCCTCTCATTGTCGTCTCTTAATCTCCAAACCATCTCCAATCTAAAGGCATGAGACTCATACTGGCTAGGGGTGGTCGACGAGATCGAAGCGATTCTCCGATCTAAGTTTCCACTGGAGATTTTCTCGGAAGAGTTTCGATTCAATTTCCATGTTTTTTGCCATCTATGTTATTATGGATTTTTGTGGGTTACGTGGGGCTTTTTGTTGAGCAATTAGTGGAGAATTGAGGTTAACTTTTATTTTTGGTTGATGGAGTGGTGTAGATGTTGTTGTAGATGGAGGATTGGTGAAGAAGACGATCTTTGACGTGGATGGAGTCTTTGTACTTATATGTTTTTCGATGTATCTTAAATGTGTTTTGATGTATAAGTAGTTAATTTTTGATGTATGTATTTATGTTCTTTGTATACTTATTTTATTTGTTGTATACTTATATATGTTTTGTTGTACACTTATATGTGTTTTGTTGTATACTTATTTTTTTGTTTGACAATTGTAATATACAAAGACAAAATATGTTAAATATACTGAGATAATAGTGTTAAATATACATTAAATATATGTTAAATATACAAGACAATAATGTGCGTGATTTTCTCTCTCCCTACAATTGATTCACTTAATCCTATGTTTTGTAAAAAGATTTAGGCGCTCGCTAGGCGGCAGATCAAGCCCTCCTAAAGCGGGGTTAGGCGGGACACAGGCGGGCTAATCGGAAAAAAACGAGGCGGACAAGGGGGCCTAACCCCAGGTGGGGATTAATCGGGACTAGGCGGGGATTTTTACAACAGAGCTTAATCCACGGTCCCCACATATTTTTGTTTGACCATTTTAATATGCAAAAAATTATGTTAAACATACAGTAAAATAGTGTTAAGTATACATCAAATATATGATAAGTGTACAACATACTTGCATGGCGAAAGCACATGCGCGATTTTCTCTCTTGGTAGCGATTTTCTCGCGATTTTCTCTCTCCCACGTGATTTTCTCTCTCTAATAATAACTCGATTCCATATTTGGATGGTCCCCATGTTTGTTTTGACAATTATACCCTTATTTTGAATTAATTAAATGTTTAATGTAATTTTAACTCCTATTTATCTTAGCCATTTGATATAGATAAGGGAGGGTTGAGATAGTCGCGTTATTCTAACTATAATATGTGATCTTATTTTAACCTCCTCATTCGACAAACTTAATTTTTGTTGTCCATATTTGTAGTAACGTGGGTGTTGGAAAATCTAGTATTTACATAAAAAGTTTTAGTTTTTGTTTAAAAAGAAGAAAAATATGGGTGGGTGTGAGAAGAAGATTAAAAGCTTTTAATAAAAGATTTGTGTATTTAGAACTTCTTTATATGGTTAAGGGTATTATAGTCTTTTACACTAATGACATTTTTAAATTATATGGAGGTGGACGCATTTATCAATTTTTGGGAATGTGAAACTTCAAGGGTTTTTTGTAATTTTCAAAAGTCTTTTGTTTTTTTCGTAATTAACC
Organism: Rehmannia glutinosa; assembly: GCA_016081115.2. Taxonomy (NCBI): domain Eukaryota; kingdom Viridiplantae; phylum Streptophyta; class Magnoliopsida; order Lamiales; family Orobanchaceae; genus Rehmannia; species Rehmannia glutinosa. The sequence continues at coordinate 16,840,573 of CM071927.1, read as the reverse complement.
TAAACCTCAGGAGACTTTTTGTAACTATCCCTAAAATAAATTATGTGATTAGTTAATGAATATCTTTAAAACAAAACTAAAATAAGATAATTTAGTGAGTGGAGAGCAGCAACGAACAAAACTGTAAATCAGAAAGTTCCCTGGATGTTGTAGCCCTTACAATTCCATAATCAATCAATAATTGGATTTTGTTGTTCTGTATATCGACACTCATCTTCTTAGTATCCATCGTCTTCTCAGGTCCACACAATTTCCACACACTCACAGTTCAAGAACATGTCACCTCTTCCCCTGCGACACTCTTGTCCTCTCTGCAATAGCTACCATGGCAGCAACCTCAGCCACTTCACAAATTTTCACACATTATCTTCTTCCCAATCGCCGTCATTCAAGAATCCCTCATTTCAATCCAGGCCCAAAACCCGGAAAAATCTCCTCAAAACTGTCATCTGTAGCTTCCAGGGGCCCGGAAACAACAAGCAACAAGAATGGGGATTTAACGCACCTAGGTCAGGTTTTTGGACCCAGCTCCAGATTTTTGCCTGTTGATCCTCAGACAACGCATTCCAGGAAAAGGGTTTCTGTGAAATCCATGGGATCGGAGAGTGGTTTAACCTCAACAGGCCTTCAAAGCACGGTAAAACATTAAGGAAAAACTGTTTAGTTTTTGATTGTATGGCTGAATGTGATGGAAACCTAACATGCTTCTGTGTTTTTAGGTTTTTAAACTGTTGCATTTGGTGGTTTCATTGGGAATTATTCTGGCCATGGATAAGTTCTTGAAGAAGGCATTTGTGGCTGCTGCCATTAAGTTCCCAAGTGCTTTGTTCGGAATGTTTTGTATATTCACCATTTTGATGGTTCTTGATTCGACTGTCCCTGCTGCAGCAACTAGCTTGATGAACTTCTTTCAGCCTGCGCTTCTTTTTATTCAGAGATGGCTTCCGTTGTTCTATGTACCTTCTTTGGTGGTTCTGCCTCTGGCCGTCAAAGATATTCCAGCTGCCTCAGGACTTAAAATCCTTTTCATTATAGGTATATCTTTTCATTTTGATATTTCTTATTTAAGGGAGTCTTTGAAAAAACTTTTCTTATGAAGGAAGTGATTTAATGTAGCATAAGCGAAGAGTAGTTGAGAATTCGAAGTTGGTAGTATTTGCAAATACAAACTAAAAGTTGAACTTTAAAAGAGAGTGTTTCGTGAATGAATTGTCAAAGTGTTTTATTTGTGTGTAAAAGTCCAACCAAAGTAGAATCAGAAATCTAAAGCACCCTTTCCCTTCCTCTAGATTCTGATTAAATTATGCAGAATCAGAATCAGAAGGTGGCATTAAACACTAAATTCTACTCTCTCTTTTTTCCAGCTTTTACAATCGCATTTTTTAAATGTTTGGAAACACTCCATAAGTGCAGATTCTGTTTGAGATTCTAGTAATTGAAAATCTAGAAATATTACAGTGGTATAAGCTTTTCATTTAGGTGTAATACAGTCTAACCTTTTTTGCAGTTGGAGGCTGGTTGGCTTCACTGAGTGTAGCAGGTTTTACAGCTATGGCAGTGAGAAAGATGGTAAACACTGAAATGATACCAGCTGAACCTATGCCAAAGCCTTCTCCATTTTCTTCAGTTGAGTTGTGGACTTGGAGTGGTATATTCCTCATATCTTTTGTATCGGCATTTCTTTACCCAACTATACTCGGAACCAATGCGAGGACATGCTTGCCTTTTCTCCTCGCTTCTACAGTAATAGGCTACATATTTGGTTCTGGGTAAGAAAAAGAATATACTCAGTCCACGGTCTCCATCCATATAGTTTCTCATACATTTTCTCTCCTGTTTTGCGTTTCTCAAAGTCTGGTTTTATTATGGTCTTCAGGCTACCATCCGCTGTGAAGATGGTTTTCCATCCCATTATTTGTTGTGCAGTATCAGCAGATCTGGCGGCATTGGCTTATGGACAACTATCGCGTTCTGGACTTAATCCTGTTCTAGGTATATCACTAAATGATTACAAAATGTTATACTGGTAGAGTCATAGACTATTGGTAAATAACATAAATTTCATGAAATGGCAAGTCCCATCTGTAAGTTAAAGTATAATATGATATGCACTTGCTTGATGTGCATCTTCTTAACAAATCATGAACAACGTAGTTGAGAGTGCAATTATCCCGTTTAGCAGAATGGACCTTTAAACAGTGTTAAAAGTGCAGAAAAATGACATACAGGCAATTTCATTTCTATTACAATTGATTCTTTAATATTGATGCCTCCATTTTCTGCATCACTTGAAGGTTCTGAAATTCGTGGACAGTTATCACAATGTTAGTTGTTGATTGATATTCAATCTGGCATTTTAGAGCATCATATATTTGGCAAATTGAACGTTACAGGATATTATCTCACAAAAGCCTCATCAAATCCTGGAGCTGGTGACATTTTGATGGGATTTCTTGGATCAGTTATTCTCTCATTTGCCTTCTCAATGTTCCAACAGAGAAAGGTAAATAAATGATTCCCATTACCATTTATTTTGCAGTGCGATTTATTTGGGTTCCTACAGTTAAGGTTTCTTTGTGGACAACGAAATTCTATGTTGTTTATTAGTTTAAAATTCCGGCCTCAATTATGAATCATTTCACAGAAACGAATAAGGGAGGTTTCTTGCCCGGACTTATATTAATCACTTTATGTTTCACATAATTATTTCGGTTTATAATTTGCAGCTGGTGAAGAGACATGCTGCAGAGATATTCACCTCTGTCATCCTCTCCACAGTGTTTTCTTTGTATTCCACGGCTCTCATTGGACGTCTAATTGGCCTGGAACCATCACTAACCATATCAGTTCTACCCAGATGCATAACTGTTGCACTTGCTCTCAGCATAGTATCTTTCTTTGAAGGTTAAAACTCATGTCACTCTAGCTTTTATATACAATGTGAATCGATTGAAGTGGACTTATGCACTAAGCAAACCAGCACAGTTTGAGAGTGAGCTTTTAATGAATTTCATGCAGAACCATGACAACTGCTTCCTTATTTGTTTAGGTGCCAATTCATCTCTCACAGCAGCTGTTGTTGTAGTAACTGGACTGGTTGGGGCCAACTTTGTTCAGACAACTCTTGATAAATTAGGATTCCGAGATCCTATTGCTCGTGGAATAGCAACTGCATCAAGGTACAGCAGGAATCCAAAATATTAGGGAACTTTGCAAAATATGAAGAAAAAACAAGAATAAATTACGAAAAATATCCTTGAGGTTTAGTCCAACTACAAAAAAAAAATGATCTTTCAAAATTACAAATACCCCCTTAATACTCGTATCTATTTTACAAATTGCACCATCAATAGGGGCTATTTGTTAGAAAATACAAACCTCATGTGTAATACCTATGGGCTCTTCTGTAATAAAGCCAAAACCTCATGGGCAGTTTTTGTTATTATCCTAGAAAATAAATCTTCTGGCTATTAGGATTCATACATGCACTTTTATCAAACAACCAAAATTGTATATTAAATGTCGTTCTCATCTAAAAGCTCAAGCTGTTACATAGAACTCCTTTTGGGAAATTGCATATCCTATCTATAACCTTTCAATTTCTTTTTCTCAGTGCACATGGATTGGGAACAGCTGCATTATCAGCAAAGGAACCTGAGGCTCTTCCATTTTGTGCAATTGCATATGCTCTGACTGGGATTTTTGGTTCTGTGATTTGCTCTGTTCCAGCTGTTAGACAAAGCTTGCTAGCAATAATTGGCTGAAAATCATCTATAAGCAATCAAGCGGGATATAAATCAATCCAACATTGGTTTTTTGCTTTGGTCACAAGCTGCTGTTCCTGCAGAACTTCTGGCCTTCTGGGCCACTTGCCTGCAGTTTGTATGTATAATCTTCTGCAATTATTTCTATTTTTCTTGTTTTTTCTGTTCTTCCTCAAACTTCCACACCCCTTCTATGTCATAGGATTTCAGTTTGGTCATCCATTCATTACAATTTGACAGCCACCAATTTGTAATAATTGTTCATTCAATTTGATGTTGTAATAGCTTGAGAATATATTGATTCATCATCGCCAAATACTTTGGATTGCATCCTTAGCTGCCCTAACTTCTCTTAGTATATGCACAAGGAGGCAAGCTGATGTGAACCGCAGCAACGACTGTGCATACGACCAACAACAATATGTTGTTAACCCAAGATCTTCACTAATATGGTTAAAGATTAATGGAAACCTAGACCCGTTGCTTAGAAAAGCAAGAACCTCGGTATGCGTAGACGCCACAAACAAATGCGGAAGTTTGTTTGATAAGTCGAAATTCGCAACAAGATGAACAATCTTGAAGCTCTTGGAAAAATCCAAAGGGTTGGAGAGAATAATCTCAATTCAATATTCAATATCAAAGTTGTTATGAAAAATAAACAAGTGTTTGCCTTATATAGGCGACTCAAAACAAACCCTAAACCAAAACAAACCCTAAACCAACTAGGAAATAACTTAAAAATCGAAAAAGGAAACAAAAACAACTTAAAACCCTAAAACGCGGCCTCTGACACGGCCGTGTCGTGGGACATGGCCAGGCCGTGCTCCTGCTGTATTCAGGAGCAAAATCGAACTTGCAACACGCCTGTGTTGTTTGACCAACGACCAGGTAGTCTTTGCGAGAGCACACAACCGTGCTTGTGAACACGGCCAGGCCGTGTTGGCCTCTGTTTCGTCCGTTCGAGTCCGAATTAAGCTCCTGGGGTCTTCATGAAAGTTGTAGCCCTTTCTCTTAGCTTTCCATAGCATCTTGAATCAGCTCAATATCAATTTTGTAGCGAAAGTTATGGCCAAAATACTAAACCCTGCCAGTGCCGAAAACTGTTGACGCGCTTGGACGTTTTTGAAGGAATCCTCTTGCGGTTCAACCGCCAATGCTTCCTTTCAACACATGATTAACTAATATGACTCTAAACTCAATATACTTGGCCTCTAACATCAACTTGGCCACTCAAATGACTTAAAACAAGGAAAATAAACACCTAATCTATGATAAATAAATACAAGAACTCAAGAACTCAAGAACTCAATTACATAGTCTTCAAGAACTCGAGATAGCTTGCATTTGGTGTTGCTCGGATCCTTCGTGACTGGATTCTCATCATTCCCTCCTCTTGAAAGGGATTCGTCCTCGAATCCAAACGTTGGACACCAAAGGTTGAACAATTATATCAATCCACCCGGATCAAATGTGAAACGGCACGCACATTCATCCGGTTGACCAAGCCCTGCACATGAGAAACAATAGAACTAGGCAAAATATTATCAAATATGTTAGCATTCAAAAACTCTCGCTTAATGTCTCTCTTCTTAATCATAAGCACAAATTTTCTCTCTTGTTTTACCTCATTGGCCTTTCCCCCCATATTTTTGGCCCACTCGAAATTTGTACTCTCCTTTTTCTTGGCCATCTCTCGAATCTCACAACTACCCTTGGCCAAACTCTCAAGCTCTCTATTTTTATTTTCACGCAAGCTCTCATTTTTCTCGGCTTTTATTTCTTTCTTTTGCTCACTTGTCGAACACTCTTTTTCTTTTGACTCACAAACTCTCATCCCCACATGATCATCATAAATTTACTCGCAGTGTAAGAGATGAAAGTATGAACTTTCTTCGCTCATGCTCAAAAGTATAGCAATTAGTATATCCATCATGCACAACTCGCCTATCAAACTGTCATAGCCTACCCAACAAGATATGACAAGCCCGCATTGGCACCACATCACATAATATATCATCCTTATAACCCCCAATTTGAAAAGACACCAACACTCTTTTATTAACTCGCACCTTGCCACAATCATTGAACCATTGTAGTGTATACGGTTCTGGATGTTCAAGTGTAGTATCTCCAACTTCTCCACCAATTTCGCACTAGCCACGTTTGTACAACTACCTCCATCAATGATCATACTACACACATTTTCCTTAACTAAGCATCTAGTGTGGAAAATATTTTCTCGTTGCTCATGATCAATCAACTTTGGCTCCATATTCAAAACTCTACGTGACACTAGTGATAACACATCGCCCTTCACCGGCTTAACTACCTCTAGACCCTCCTCCAATTCCGGCCTATCATTATAATCCGGATCATCCTCACTTTCGGACTCTACATCACCATTAGCCCGAATCACCATCACTCTTCTATTTGGACATTTGCTAGCTCTATGACCCCTCCCATGACATTTAAAACACTCAATGTCTCTAGTGCGCGAAGTAGAAGGATCAAATTTACCTGACGGTTTTGCCCTGCCTGAGTTTGTCTTGTTCTCCACAACTTTGGGCTGTTGTGAAAAACGCGTGTCGTCCATCGTAGGAGTATTCGAACCCCAAGATCTCAGTCTTGGTGTTGGGATTTTGCCGTGTAAAACCCCTCCTCTTGAGCTGTTGCTCAACTTTGACTGCCATGTGCACCATCTCCTCAAGATCGACACCTTAAGATCGACACAGTGATATAAGTTGACAGCATCCACTATAGGAGTGTTCAATCCCGCGATAAATCTGGCCATAGTAACCTCCTGATCCTCCTCTATATTAGCCCTCGCCATCAACATCTCCATCTCCTTGTGATAATCCTCTACACTCTTCGACCCATGTGTGAACCTCTGCAACCTTTGATAGACGCCTCTGTAATAACGATTTGGAACAAAACGACGTCGCATCAAACTTCTCATCTCCTCCCATGTGGAAACGGGCCGCTGGCCGCTTCTCCTCCTTGAGACCATTAATTGATCCCACCACACACTTGCGTAACCCGAGAATTCAGTTGACGCCAATTTCACCTTTTTCAACTTAGAATAGTTTTGGCAATCGAACACATTCTCGATCTTCCTCTCCCAATCCAAATATGCGTCTGGGTCACTTTTTCCCTGGAACGAGGGGATTTGCATTTTGATGTCACTCAAATTGCCATCGTCGCGTCCCCTATCACCCCTATGTCCACGCCGACCTCTGCCTGGATTGTAATTTTGTTCCCTTTCGGAATCAAAATCATCAATCTCATCCACCCATTCCTCCAATTCGAACCTCCTAGGCCTCCGCGCCCTAGAAGCAGGATCCTCGATTCGCGGCGCCTCTCTGGGATCCCCGTACGTCTCAAACATTATTTTCTTTACCATGTTTGCAATCGCCTCCATATCCAACTTGTTAACCAAATCTGCTAGTTGTCGTTTTTCCTCGGACATGTTGAAATCACTCCCTCACGTGTATAAGCTCGTGTATCACTCAACTCACAATCTCCCAGCAAATCACGAAATCAACTCCCTCGTTTTTTTTTTGAATTTCGAATTTTTTTTCTCTTTTTTTTTTTGGTACCCTTGAAGAACTAGGGTTTATAAGAAAATCTAGAAAATAACAAAGATAAAAGAAAATAAGGATAGATTTAACCTTGCTAGATGGCTCTGATTACCAACTGATGTGAACCGCAGCAACGACTGTGCATACGACCCAACAACAATATGTTGTGATCTTCACTAGTTTGGTTAAAGATTAATGGAAACCTCGACCCGTTGCTTAGCAAAGCAAGAACCTCGGTATGCGTAGACGTCACAAACAAATGCGGAAGTTTGTTTGATAAGTCGAAATTCGCAACAAGATGTACAATCTTGAAGCTCTTGGAAAAATCCAAAGGGTTGGAGAGAATAATCTCAATTCAATATTCAATATCAAAGTTGTTATGAAAAATAAACAAGTGTTTGCCTTATATAGGCGACTCAAAACAAACCCTAAACCAACTAGAAACAACTTAAAAATCGAAAAAGGAAACAAAAAAACTTAAAACCCTAAAATGCGCCTGCACTACCGTGTCGTGGACACGGACACGCGAGGCGATGCTCCTCGCTGTATTCGACGGGAGCAAAAATCGAACCTGCAACACGCCCGTGTTGTTTGACACGGTCGTGCTTGTGAACACGGCCAGACCGTGTTGGCCTCTATTTCGTCCGTTCGAGTCCGAATTAGCTCCCATGAAAGTTGTAGCCCTTTCTCTTAGCTTTCCATAGCATCTTGAATCAGCTCAATATCAATTTTGTAGAGAAAGTTATGGCAAAATACTAAACCCTGTCAGTGCCGAAAACTGCTGACGCGCTTGGACATTTTTTTAAGGAATCCTCTTGCTGTTCAACCGCCAATCAGAGGCGGATCCAGGAATTAGTAGTAGGGTGGGCTAAGAAAAAAAAATCGGTAAAAAAATTATATATATATAACAATGATTATATATATCAAACAAATTATTACAAGACTACATTATTTCTCAATAAAGATTATAAACTAAATATAGAAAAGCTAACAATTTCATACTTGATGATGACACTCAGGGGAGGAAAATTGGTCGGTAAACTAAAGCTCGAACATAACATAATAACCTTATTGGGCTTAAAATTTAAAGTCAAACACGACACGCTAAAAATAGGAAAAGAATGGCACGACACGATTGACACAATAAGTAAAACTATTAAATGTATTTAGTTAGACCATTAACTAATAAAACATATGATTTTTTTAATATATTTGATATTTAGAATATATATTCTAATAAATTATCAATCCAAATAGTTAAGTACATTTAAACTTAATGAGATGTTAAGTGTACTAATAATAAATTAAGGATCACAAAAATAGTCTAAAGATTAAAAATATATTAAATTATACCATCAACATAATAATTAGTTTTAAATTCTTCAATCTTGATTTTCAAATGAATTTAAATTTTGTGGTGGACTTGAGTTTCACATTAAATTTTGGGAGGGGCTAATTATATATAATGTAAAAACTAAGCTACTAAAAGTAGAATTTTGAGAATTTTGCACTGGCCCAGTGCTGGGCATACGTGCATCCGCCCCTGCCGCCAATGCTTCCTTTCAACACATGATTAACTAATATGACTCTAAACTCAATATACTTGGCCTCTAACATCAACTTGGCCACTCAAATGACTCAAAACAAGGAAAATAAACACCTAATCTATGATAAATAAATACAAAAACTCAAGAACTCAATTACATAGTCTTCAAGAACTCGAGATAGCTTGCATTTGGTGTTGTCCGGATCCTTCGTGACTGGATTCTCATCACAAGCTCAACTTGAAAATAAATATGAGAGAAACTATCTAATTGTGTGCAAAAATCAAACCCAAAAATTATACTTTTTTGCTATATCAATGACAAAAATATACCTTCAATACTAGGGATGAGCATAAAAGTTTAGTACTGTTGAAATAAAACAGTTGAATAATTTCACTTTTTCTAAAAGGCTCATGTCACGTCTTTAATACACAAATTGCTTAACAGCCTACAAGTTTTTTGAGAAAATGTATAGAGTCTCTCTGTCATTAGATACTACTAGTATGAAAGGGCTTAATATTTGTTCAAAAAGAATAAAAACATACCCCTATCTAGATATTAATTTACAACTGCTTGGTATGACTTTTTCTGTCCAAGAATTATCCTGGTTCTTTATATAACATATAAGAGTGACATTGCATTAGGCCTGTTCTGATATTCTGTTCGACTGCTGATGTTTCTTTGACGATCACAGAAATGTGTTTACACGACTTCTCAATTTCAAATATGTGCTATTGTTCTCTATTGTACAGGTCTCCAGAGTGTTTCAACTGAAACTAAATATATAATGGAGAACATCTCCATTTATGAGAAACTTTCCTAGCTTTCAACTGATACAAAATAGTGGTAAGGAAAAATGGAGAGGGTCAGGTGGCTAGCTCAATTGGTTTAGGATTTCTTTAGGCCTTTGTAGCTTCTAAAGGAGCAGAAACCTTGCTTGCGATAATCTGCTCATAAAGATCTCTAAACTTCAAGCCGACGATTGTTTGGAAAAGCCCTGTTCCATTATTGCTTCCAGGGAAATCTGCATGCTTGATGCTTCAATATTGGACGTAAACCTTCAATAACAAGAATCTTGGGAGCTTAATCAGCTCAGGAGGATCTAACAAACCAGGAACATGATTACAGATAGGCTTCTCCACAGCTATTTCTTCTTTTATAGCCTTAACCTGTTCATACATGAGATCAAAATCATTAGCTCTGAGGTCCAGTGTTGTTACCCCTTTTCTTTTCGCCCAGCTATGTCAAGTGAGTGATAATTGTCCAAACATATCACGGTTGTCATATCACTTATAAGTGTGTTTGAGTCAGGGTTGCCGCCAAACACGCTGGTCAGACGCGGCATGAAAGTACTTTTGCCACACCCAGAGTCTGCTGCCAAGCCAATCACAACAGTTTAGTTATCAGCTGAGCATGATATTTCAGTGTAGAATATTACTTGCTTTGGTTGAATCCCAAGTGAGGTTTTGCTGGAGTTGAGATTGAGCAGGTTGAGCTGAGGGATTGAATTATGTAGACTGTAGACAGTTGAAACTGCCATTTCTTCTTCTTCTTTTTTTTTTTTTTTTTTTTTTGTCCTGTCTCTTTTGCTAGAGGAGTTTTAGTGTGTGTTCTGACTTTTGAGTAACAAATGGTTTGGAATGGTGTTATTGGGAGATATCAAATGGGCTTTTCTTTTTTCCTTTGGGACCAAATAAAGAAAAGAAGACGAAGAGAAAACAATGAGAGGACACAAAAAATGAAAGAAGATGTATGGTTTATGGTTAGAATAAAAAAAAAGAGGGTTAATTACAAAAACCACCTGAGGTTTAGTTTAATTAAAAAAAGCTAGTTATTTTCTTAAATTCTATATATCCATATGCAATTTGTTTTTAGCTTACAAAACTGCACCCTCAAGAGGCCACGAAGGATATTGTCATGAAAATACAAACCTTAATGGAGTATTTGTAATCTCGAAAGATAATCAAAGTTTTTGTAATTAGACTAAAAACTTTAGGGGTAAGTGTTGTAATTATCACTAAAGAAGATGACAATTTTTTTGGGATAGGAAGCTCTATGGTTTGATGAGGGAGTATTGATGTGTCACTATTTATGGGTTTCTCTGACTGCCCCTTGTTTTAGACAAATTTGGACATTGGAGGTGATTTTAAGGTAGGAAAGAGGAGGTTTGATTGGCATTTCTCACATGTCCGAGGGTATCCTCGTCAATCCATGTTGTTCCAAGATTAATAATTTTTATCTTCTTTTTATATTTCATATATATTGTGTATTATAAAAAACAAAAATGTTAAATTGTTGATGAGTTGAGGATGTTTGTGAATTGTGATAGATGAAGGAATGGAGAAGGCGAGTTAAAATTGTGTAGGTGGTTATTTTCACAAATCATGATGGTCAGGTTGGTCGGGTTTGATCAACTTATCGTTTGGGTTGGCAAGATAGAATTTTTAAGTACTATATCCACATAATTCATATCTCTAATACAATTTAAAAGAATTACAGGGATAAACAAACGAAATTTGAAACGAGTGTAGCAGATTGAATGAACATAACACACCACCAGATTCATTGTTTGTAACTTAAAGATTTTCGGCAAGGTTAAAAGTCAAGACTCAGAGTGGTTCAGGAGATCAACCTTGTATTTTAGTGGTAGAGAATAAAGTTAATGGACCGGAATACGATCCCAAAAAAAGGAATACGTGTGTCACTTCCTCTACCATCCCCCATTATACTCAAAAAAAAAAAAAAAAAGAAGCTCTTTTTAAAAATAAAAAATTCATTGTTTTTAAGGAAGTGAACAAGGTAACTTATTTTGCTGTATGACATTTCTTTAATTATAAAGCCATCTAAGTAATGCAAATTTAATGTCATATCTATTTACCACCTTCAATACTTGCTTGCTTGTATCTGGAAAATGATGCACAATGAGATATCCAAAAACGCCAGTTATCTGTTGATACAAATGCCCTATTGATGCTTTGATGATTTTAATAGCATAAATTTTTTGAAATCAACTTTTCATCGTAACATGTTGTAAAGTAATATACTCTGTTATTAAGTAAAATTCGGTGCATCGTAGCAAGAGTTTTTTAGATGTGTCGATAATGAAACTATCCAAGCAGGAACAAGATTTAGGGTTAATATTTGGTTGACGAATTTCCACTCGCTATATCCATATATAAGCTATAACACTGTTAGTGTTCAGTTGCACTAAATCAAACTAGCATTCAAAGCAAGACAACTAGCAAGAACTTCAAAAAATTTTCTTCAAAGGATTGACCCAAACGGTCACTTAATTTATAGATAATAAAGTTCGCACAAATTGTATGACTGCTCATTAATTGAAGATCATTTTCTTACTTTTGGTTTTTATCAATGATTAAATTAAATTGGGTGAAATTTACCAAATTTCATAAATGAAGAATATTTTCTGACTTTTGGTTTTATCACTTCTTGAGGACACTGATTATATTTCCCTCACGAAAAACACTATTCTCCATACAAAAAAAAAAAAAAAAGGTCTGAAGCAGAAACGGTGCATTTTAATACTACAGCAACAATATAACACAATTCAAAATTCAAATACCATACACTACTCAAATACCTAAATGGGGTAACATGTCAGTTGTTTTTGGCTCTAACATACCGTATTTTATTCGCATTCCTGTTATGTCAACCGACCAAATTCTTTACAGACAAACAGGTACCCAAGTAAATGTATTTTCCTAGGCCAGACTCTAATAGCTCCGAAGTCAAACTTCAAACTTCCAAGCAGTCTGGAAGAGTTATAAGACCAACATATTTTATTAGATATAATGAAGGCAACTGGATAAGACAAAATAAGAGGAACAATAAGCAAATTAATTTAAAAAAAAAAAAAAAGAAAAAAAGGAACAAGAAGAAATTAGTGGTGTCAAAACACAATATGCACTTTTTCAAGCGCCTGGAACCCTTCTGTCATATCATATCATATCTCCTGAAGGCCAAAGGTCTTAAAATTTACGCACTCTTATAGTATAGCCCAAGAATGGAGATTGAAAATTAGAGAATTCAGACTGAAATCAAACTTTACTAATCTCTTGAAGCATTATGAGTTATGGGGAACGGCAAAGGAAAGAAGCAAATCTCTATGCTATATTTTTCAAGAGATAACATGTGAACCGACCCTCTTCGCATTCTGCTACAAATGAATATGAAAAAATTGTCACAAAAGTGTAATTTTCGCGCCCAATCCAGTCATCGTATGAGCTGAATAACCATTCCAAAAGATAGAAACACAAATGAAGAGAATTAAATTTATATACTTAGGCACCTCAACCGAAAAACAGCTGCAACTTCCAAATGCTTCCTGCATCACTTCTGTCCCCTGAAATATGTGTATACTTTCTGCAAGAGAGAGATTTCAACAAATGGTGAGCTAAAGGAAAACTAGTACACAAGCACAATTTAACCAATAAGATGTACCCATTATCTTCCTCCGCATGAAGATAACAGTCACCGCCAATCCCCATTTCCCCAACCCCCACCCCCCCAAAAAAAAGCGTATGAATCATATCCATAACAACTAAAATAGCAAATACAATTCTTGTAAAAGCTATGCTTTCCCTCTAAACTGTTGCTTTAATGAAAGAAAAATAACTGCAGTAAGCTACTTAACCAGGACGACCTTATCTAGGTTTTCCTTCTGTGCTCAAACTATTTATGAATGAACTCAAATCTGATCATGATGGGACTAAACTCCAACAGAGAGATGCATAAACAAAATCGAAATGGTAAAAAACAAGTAATTCAAAGATATCATTACCGACAGAAACACATAAAGAACATATTGGATAAATGCAATTATCGTTTTCTAACCTGGAGTACCCATAAGCTCAAAAGTGATTCTAAGCAAAACAATGCAAATCCAACCAGGTAAAAGATCTGCATCAAAGTAGAGCATATCACATTCATGTACTGTATACAAAAGGTACAGATTCTGAACACACACACGCACAGAGGAAAAGGAAAAGGAAAAAACAAACTGGAAACCACAAAAGCAGGGATATTAACCGTATAAATCTGAATTCTGAACAATGCTCCTAATATGCGAAAAGTTTTCAATTGTCCAATATGAAGTATATAATCTTCCTAAATTAAGTAGGCTGTAGTTTCAATATCAGTCGCTATAGATTTCCTTTGACCTCTAAAATCGATCTTTACAACTGGCCAGGAGGCATATTATAAACATAAACAACAACAACAAACTAAGCCTTAATATCCCACTACGTGGGGTCGGCTATACGGATCATATCGCGCCATCGTTTACGGTCATAAGCCATATTTCCATTTATTTCTAGGTATAACATGTCTTGTTTAATAGCTTCTTTCCAAGTCTTTTTAGGCCTACCTCTGCCTCTTTTGATTTGTGTGAGTGATTCTCTACCTTCTAAACGTCGCACATGTGCATCTAAAGGCCTCCTATAAACATGTCCAAACCATCTTAATTGTGTTTTTCTAATTTTCTCATCTATTGGTGCTACTTCCACTTTGTTTCTAATGTGTTCATTTCTTATTCTATCTAATCTAGTGTGTCCGCACATCATCTTAACATTCTCATCTCTGCTACCCTAATTTTTTGTTCGTGTTAATATTTAGTCGCCCAACATTCTGCTCCATAAAGCATTGCGGGCCTTATGGCCGTTTTATAAAATTTTCTTTTCATTTTAATGGTATTTTACGGTCACAAAGGATAGAAGATGCACTCCTCCATTTATTCCAACCCTCCTGGATCCTATGTGTGACAGCTTTATTGATTTCTCCGTTCTCTTCAATTATAGATCCTAAGTATTTAAAACTCTTTGTTATACTCACATCATGTCCATCAATTTTAACCTTCGTCCCATTGTTCCTGTTGTTTTTACTAAAGTGGCATTCCATGTATTCTGTTTTAGCCCTACTTATAGTAAAACCTTTTGATTCGAGTGCTTCTCTCCAAACTTCCAGTTTTGCATTTACTCCTTCCTTTGTTTCATCAATTAAAACTATATCGTCCGCAAATAGCATACTGATAGAGTCAAGGGTAAAGTAATTTGAAAGAAAAGCAATAATTGATATTATTAATGTAGGAAAAAAAAAACAAGAACGCGAAGTTCTCCTCGGGAAATCTCCCCACTAAAGCCGACAAACTCAATAATTCCAAAGTGTCCTATATGAAATAATAATACTCACTTAAATAGCAACATAACCCTAAACCTAACCCTACGGGCTTAAAGCCCAATAATAAGAAATAGTTAAACTAGGAAATAATTAAACTAGGAAACTGAATCCTAACTAAACTAGGAAATAACAATTGACCTTAATTAAACCTAACTAAACTAGGAAATAATAATTAACCTTAATTAAATCATCAATAATTAAACTAAATAACCCTAATTAAATAATCAAAATTGATCTGTATCAACTCTCCACCCCTTCGAAACAGCCTTGTCCTCAAGGCTGAAGAAACAACCCGCGAAAGTATCCCAAACTTCCCGATTATACGGCAAAACTATACGTCCTTTATAAAAAAGAACGCCATTGATTAACGATCACGGGCCTCGAGTCCTGTCCGCTTGCTTGTAAATCTCGAATAAATCGCAACATTTATCGTTATTGTACACCTCCTTATGCAACTTTTGCCGATCAATTCGAAAAGATAGGAAGGCGGCCGACAACTTGCTCATCATCCTCCGAATGATGAGATAAGGCACCCGCCATGTATTTATCGGCGCCGAGTGTATGATAAATGCGAGAGAAAGGCAGCCATGTAACGAGGTCATCACCATGAACAATGGAAAATCCATATGTCGGGCGTGGCCTCGCCCCGATACGCATAGCGGTTTGCGCATGGGTAGCCGAGGAGAGGGATCGATTCATCGTCGCCATCGAGTTCCCGATTTTTATCGCTCAAAACCAGGTGATTCGCGGGAAGCCAGGACGCGAAATCTGCGCTGCCAGCGGTAGACGATCCTTTTCGCGTAACCAAGTCTCCATAATTCCTCAATTCGATCCATTTTTGAAATTCTCGCATTGATTTTGGCCATCTCCGCCCCGCAACTCCTCAACACCCTTCTCTATCTTCTCAATGCGTAAATCCATACGTCAGCGGCGATGGATTCGAATCCGAAACAGAAAAGATCCTAAGTTGGACCATTTGATAGTCGAGGTAAAGTAATTTGAAAGAAAAGCAATAATTGATATTATTAATGTAGAAAAAAAAAAAAGAACGCGAAGTTCTCCTCGGGAAATCTCCCGCCCAGCTTAAAGCCGACAAACTCAATAATTCCAAAGTGTCCTATATGAAATAATAATACTCACTTAAATAGCAACATAACCCTAAACCTAACCCTACGGGCTTAAAGCCCAATAATAAGAAATAGTTAATCTAGGAAATAATTAAACTAGGAAACTGAATCCTAACTAAACTAGGAAATAACAATTGACCTTAATTAAACCTAACTAAACTAGGAAATAATAATTAACCTTAATTAAATCATCAATAATTAAACTAAATAACCCTAATTAAATAATCAAAATTGATCTGTATCACATACATTCAGGGATGGATTTTGTTAAGTGTTTTGTAATTTCTCAATTATTAGGATAAAAAGGTAAGGGCTTAAAGCGGATCCCTGATGCAAACTTATAGTGTTTGGGAATTCACTAGATATTCATATTGGTGGCCTGATACATGTTATATCATCATACATATCTTTTATGGCATCTATGTAAGCTATTTTTATTCCTCTTTTTTTTTAATACGCGCCACATTATATCCCGGTTGACTCTATCGTATGCCTTTTCAAGGTCAATAAAAACCATATGTAAATCTTGTTTTCTCACGTTGTATTGTTCACATAAACGTCTAATTAAGTGTATAGCTTCAATTGTGGACTTTCCTAGCATGAAGCCAAATTGATTATCTAATATACTAGTTTCATTTCTTATTCTTGCCTCTATAACTCTTTCCCATAGTTTCATTGTATGACTTATTAATTTAATTCCCCTGTAATTTGCACAATTTTGTATATCCACTTTGTTTTTATATATAGGTATGAATATACTTTTTCTCCATTCATTAGGCATTTTCTTAGTTTTTAGGATACCATTAAATAATTTAGTAAGCCATGCAATTCCAACTCCACCTAGACATTTCCATGCTTCAATTGGTATATCATCTAGGCCAACTGCTTTGCCAGTTTTCATTTTGTTTAGTGCTTTTTTGAAACAAGTTGAATCCTACGATAAAAGGTATGGTTTCTATTCAGTTCAGATTGGCCTAGATCCCCTAATGTGACTTCATTCCTCTTCGGTTCGTTAAAAAGATTATTGAAATACCTCTTCCATCGATCTTTTATGTCCTCGTCTTTCACTAAAATATTATCATTCTCATCTTTTATTCATTTAATTTGGGTTAGATCTCTTGTTTGTTTTTCTCTAAATTTTGCTATTTTATATATATCTTTCTCTCCTTCCTTAGTATCCAGTTTTTTATAGAAATCTTCATATGCCTTGGTTTTTACTTCATATATTGCTCTTCTTACTTCTTTTCTGGCGTCTTTATATCTTTTAAAATTTTCTTCATTTTTACAGGAATATAATACTTTGTAACTAGTTCGTTTTTCTTTTACCTTCTCTTGGATTTCTTGATTCCACCACCATGACTCTTTATTCCATTTATTACCATTTGACACCCCTAATGTTTCACATAAGACCTGAAATATGTTTTTGTTCAACAGTACACCTCCGATCTCCCCATCTAAATTAGTTTGTTGAATAAAGAGTTCATTCGGTAAGAAACAACAAAATACTGGTTGAGGAAAAAAGACAACAGTTGATCCCGAATGCAATTGCATGCAAAATGAAGGAAACGGGTGAAAATGCAAAGCTTTTGCCTTTGCTTCTTCCATTCCCAAAGAAGTTCAACTTAGAAATCGCACCAAAAAAAAAGTAAAACCCTCTTTCGTCCCCGTCCCTACCCTTCTTCTCCTCAAAAGAGAGATCTTCATACGGAGAAAAATCAGTATCCCAAGGCGGAGGGGAATCATAAATCTAAATCAAGTCATAACAATAATTAACTAAAATGATAGAATAATATTTTTAAAGTATCAATTTATATATCACAATCAAACATTTTAACGAGAGTCTCACAAGCAATAAGGATGTACATATATAAGATAATTACAAAAGAAAACTCACCCCAACCAAGACGTGGTCGAGAAGACATCAATGGCCGCAAGGATGCCCCGACATCGAAAAAAATAAACGAAGATGCTAATTAGAATAAACAAATATAAAAATGCCCATAGTTGATTTTGCACCACTGTTTTGAGGCAAATCTCTCAAGTATAAATTTTCAGTTCAAATGAAATAAAACCACCTTTTCAAACTACAGTGATAAAATATGTCATAATCTGACACAGGACGAAGTATGGGGCTAAATCAGCAAAATGAAGTTGTTCTTTCTTTCTTTCTTTTTTTCCAAAAAAAAGGAAAAAGAAAAATCCTTACGTTAATGATCTCCCATGAAAGACGATTGGAGGTGCAATTGCAGCAAGAATGCAAAAACCAATATGTAGCTGCACAAAGTTGATCCAAATACATCAAAACCAATAAGCTATTGTCATATAACTGTAACATATCAAGGGGTAACCGCCAAACATACCATCCAGAAAATAGAAAAAAAAAAAAGATAAATGAAAAAACCAATTGCCAAACATACCAAATAGAACAAAAAGAACCAGCCAAACTTCAGCGCACTATCAGTCCTGAGTATCAAAATCATATATAAAACAACCATTATTTCCAACACGATAAAAGTCTCCAAAAGGAGCAAACAAGGTGATGTCAAGTACCTCATTGCACGATACAATGGCCTGTACCACAGCACATACGAAAGAGGGCATCCCATTAGGGCATATATAATGGCAAGGAAGAAGATCCTGACTCCTACATATAGAAAACAGCATTTTATTTTAATGCATCAAGAGCTCAAAAAGGAAAAATGGCAAACAAAATAAACAACTTACCACCACCCCTTATCCAGCAAACAGTGATTGCAATGACATTGAACACAAGGCAAAGAACAATACCTGAACATAGTTACAAAAATTACACTCATGATTTCCAAGAAACCATGAATCAGCCTTAAACTTAAAGTAGAACCATAACACATGAAGAAACATAGGGCCAACTTCTATTTAATTACAAAAATACGAAAATAAAAATGAGTAAGCTACACTAGCCAACAAGTATTTCTATCTCCACATGACACATCTATGTTATAGGATGATGGTACGAAACAAACTGCTACAAATTCACTTTGGAAACCAGAAAGGTGTTAGATAAGTTTGGAACAGCATTAAGCTAGTTTATTTCAAATGATCCATCGAAATGTCAAGCTTAAGCATCCTCCCTATCAGAGCTAAGTAAAACTGTCAAAATTGAGCAGTGCCAACAAATTATAGACAATATTTATGAGCAGGGATTCAATTTGTGCATGCAATTTATAAGCATGTCAATTTACATTTACATTTTTCAGTTGTTTTCTTTTTCTAAGTTCTCAATGCGGGTGGGTATGGTGGGACATTTAAGTAGTAACAGAAATGAGATAATGTATCCTAGAGAGAAAGTAGAATACAATAAGTTTCCAAATATTTAAAATGGATAATGACATGAAGAAATATCTCTTTTGCTAGATTATAGGTGTGTCTTCTCTCTTGTGAGTATGTGGATGTAATTTCTGTATAGTGCAAATTCGCACTACAAACACTATAATATGCATAAACCATGTCGTCCATGTAAATGTCCACTGTCATTAAAAGATGACTTGACAAAGTTGACGGTGATGCTGATTATCATATCCATGTCCCGATGTTTGTATGAAATCTAAACTTGCAATCACAACAGAGGTGTTCTTCAACAGAAGTATAGTGCTTCTCGAAAGTCAAAAGGACATACGCACCTAACCAGCTTGCAAAAGCCAGATACTGCAACCTCTGAGCATGAACTGGTATTTCATTGGCTATATCATGATGAATAATGGGGAAAAATGGTGGCCAATTTTTATCATCCACAGGAACACCAGCTGAATGAAAGGATTCATATGAATCAGAAGCATAAAGACAAAAATATGCAAACATGGTTGCTAGCCTTGATCTTATACCTTACCACTGGCAACAGCATCTTCTCTTCGTTTAATCTCCTGCAAAGCAAAAGCCATCGAGTACTTTTACATGAGTGCGATTCAATGGCAAGATAAGTATGTATAATCAGTGTTGTTAGAGGTGAGAGGCGCACCGAGGCGCAAAGGGCCCCTAGCGCCCGAGGCGAGAGGCGCGCGCCCGAGGCGCGCCTCTTGAACATGAGGCGCCAATCCATAAATTAAAAAAAAATAATAATAATATAAGCTACTACTTTGACAATTAAGAAGCAAAATAAAATCACATAAAAGCTAATCAAGCAAAAATAACCATAACAAAGTCTTAAGTTTCAACATTCAAAGTAAAAAAAGTAAAGATTAAAAACATAAGTTCATCAAAAGCAAGAAAAATAGCAATCACAAATAAAATAAGTCATTCTAATAAAAGAAGCTGAACTTTTTTTATAAAAAAAATACACATTTAATCATAACTAGGAAGAATAAGTGAATAACTACTATATGAATATTTTGTATAATATTCATTTATTATAACTAAAACTTCAATGGAAAATAAGCAAAACAAAAGGAAAAAAAAAAAAAAACAGGTCACCGGCGGCGGCAGAGGTCACCGGCGGCTGGTGGCGTTGGGGGGTGGGCAGCGGCAGGGGGCAGTAGGCAGTGGCTGGAGGCAGTCGGCTGCTAAGGCTTCTATTTGTTTTCTTTTGAAAATAAAACCCTAGTTTGACTATTCTCAGGTTTTTGAAAAGTCAAAAAAGCAAAAAGTGTAAAATATAAGTGGAAAGTGTGTTTAATTTGTTATTCAAGTAACAACTTTAAGTCTTTAACCAAAAAAAACAAACAAAAACAGCTGCATGTAGAAGAGGCGCGCCTCCCGCACGCCCCCCGCGCCTCTAGAGGCGCACAAAGGCGCGCGCCTCTGGAACATGCGTCGCCTCGGAGTTGCAGAGGCGTTTTTTCAGCGCCTCGCGCCTCGGGCGCGCCTCTAACAACACTGTGTATAATATTACAGCATGTGAGTTCAATCCAATGATTATCTCCAAGTTGATCGTCATCTAAAATAGAAGCATATTACTTCCCAAACCATATATTTTTCTACATATAATGCACAATAATACAAGAATAGCATAGCTACCTTAGTAACTTGGCCAATTACTAGAAATTCTCACAATTTTTATTAGCAACAAACAGATCAGGTAGGATTATTTTTATTGTACAAGCACGAAGCAGGCTCAAAAATAGATACCACAACACCAGATGAACCACAGAATCTAATAAAGTTAGTCCGAAGCAGATATCAGAAAGGCACATTATGATTTTACTTCAAAAAGAGTATTGCGTTTCTTATATTAACATCTTTTCAAGAATCTACTAATAGCATAACCCTAAACAAAAACTGACCCTTTCTCTCCTGTTTAAATCTGCTTCCCAAGTCGTAAGTTCTTTCTCCTTTTTCTTGGAACCCTGAAAAGTTATGCAGCAGAATTATGATAAGAATCTAAGATTCTATGGCTGAAACGCATACAACTGTACCTATGGACTACATTACATTCATAGTATCTAATGGTATGTCCACAGTGGCATCATGTTTCTGACCAAAACCCAGAGTATTAGCAACCACTTTAGGAATGCGTGACTTTGACCCTGCACCATTCTGCAACACCAAAATATGGAATGATAAGACAATAACTCATTATAAAGTGGAAGTTCTCCTGAGAATCAAGAGATATTTGACAGTATGAAACGGGTGAAATGATACTAATCATAATACAGTTGGATAATACATGCGTATGTTTTTGGATTTAAACAACTCGCAAATATGCCACATTATTCAATCACAAAATCCTTTCTCCCATCTGAATGACAAGACAAGAATTATATATACTGCAGATGAAAACTTGGTTCCTCTAGAACTTTCCTTTTACAACTGCATGGTAGATTAGTGTCAACTAGCAATCTTGCAGATATGCAAACCTAATTACATATCAATCTTTATGACATAAATCAATAGCCGTCAACTGATCCCACGTCATTCTTCTAATGCACAACTTTTATGTTGTATTTGGGGGAAAGAAATAGATGGGAGCAACTTCTCTGTCAAGGAAGGATACAGTCATTTTCATTATGATAAGCTATTCAACCTCAACAGATGTCAGTAGGTCAGGTAAGCTTCATGCCACTTATGACTTTGCTCAGAATTTAGAAGACGAGACGTGGATAGGTGGTGCTACAATGGGTCATAAATAGGTGCAAGATGTACAGCATCATGCTGGGTCGGCAGCCCCCACTCCTTTGCTAGGAGATAGGAGCATCACAAGAAGATTAGCATAATGTGGACCTGGCATTGCCAAATTAACTGTTATTCACTTACACCATGTAAGTTACGATATCCAGTTTTACGGTATTATTCATGCTACACCACACGGATGAATGACAAGTGTTTTAATTTATATGAAATGAGGCACTTGTACCGTAGATCTACACTAAGTGTATCTAGGTGGAGCATCTACAAGACCCCAATTTTACATGCATATTCAAAAAAAAAAAAAATTGATATGACGTCACTAGACAAGAATTTTAATTTAAATCTACACATTCGCAATATTCTCACAAGTCTTCTGATTATTTTAATCAACCAAAGTTTGTGTCAAGTTTCAAGTACCAAATTTCAGCACGTCACATAAACTATTAATTTTAAAACCAATTCACAATTATCACAACTAACAAAAAAATCGAAAAAAATCAGTTCGGATTCATTTCTTCCAGAACCACAGATTCACTCCCCGAACTCCAAAATGCCCTTCAGTTAACCCCCAAAATCAAATTTAACCAAACAACCATAGCCGCACTCCTCGGATCTAAGAGAAATAATCACAAGTTCACAAAAACACCCCAAAAAAGTAAGATTAACGAAATTAACCACAGGCTTCGCAAATGAAAATCTAAAAATAGGCAGATCTAAAAACAGATATGCCGGTTACCGAAAATGGATTGACTTCAGGTTCTTCCTCGTCAAACGGATTGCGATCGTTTCCCCGATTCATTGCCAACTTCTTTTCGCAAAGCTAAAACTCCCGAAACAAAGTAATAAATGGGGTTTATATATACATACAGATTATCGTATACGTATATATCAAGCTAGAGAAACAAAATAGTGGGTAGAGAGTGGCACTGGCACGGCGTGTGCTCTTTTTGCTGATTTAGTACGCCGCGGGATACCCAAGAATGAAACTGACGTTCAGAAATGCCACCAAAAATCTGAGAAATTACGAGAATGGGTCAATTGCGGGCGGTGGGTTTGGATTTGCTATGAGGGTCCTCATGAGTAGCCTCTCTATCCATTTGCCACGTTTCCTCTACAGATATAACGTGGTATCAGTGGGATTACGTGGAGTGCATTCATTGGCTGGATGAAGCAGTGGTACAATCCCTTCTGTTCACACTAGATGACAGCGCGTTGTGTTTTGGTTATGCTACGCCCGTTTATTAATTTACCAAATATGCCCTTCACTGAGGGTCGCAATTCGATAGTTCTGGCATTAAAATATTAGTTGCGTTGGATAATTTTTTTTGACCAAACATTCGTTTGTTTATGAAAATTTTCAGAAAATATACTATTATCTTGCTTTCATTTTTTTCCATTTTTTCTCTTATCAATTACGTCCACACATTTTTCACAAAAAACTAATTATTATTACACATTCTCTCACAAATTTCACTATTCACTTACTCGAATATTTCTAACTACCAATCATATCCAATCATTATTTTACTATTTTTAAATCAAATCAATTTTCATCATTATTTTTTTTATCTCACATCCAATCACACTATCTAAATTCATCTTTTTTTCTTCCAAAATTTTTTCACCACTATTCTTTAGCAAAATGGAAATTTTCAAAATGAAAGCATATCCAATCGCGCCCTTAACAACCGAAAGAAACAAAGAGAACTACAAAAAAATTCCTACTCAAATTAGGGTAGGTCAAATAAAATTGTAATTGGGTTCAAAATCGGAACCAGAACTGTGGTCCACCGGAACCGGGTTTCAGGACCAGAACTAGAACTATGTAGATTGATTCCAGTCCTTTGGTCTAAAAACCGTGGAACCGACGATTTTAATCATCGGTGTAATCATGGTTAGTAGGGTGGCAAATCGTGTTATCGAGTCGTGTTCGTGTCACACTATTGTGTTTTTACGTTATATACTATTTGTGAACTTAAATATAACAATAATTGTAATTTTAAATTAATTTTCAATTTCGTGTTCATGTCGTGTTATTGTGTCGTGTCATATCGTATCGTGCTTTATCGTGCCTTTTGTCTCTGTAACCGTGTTTGTAATCATGTCGTGTTCGTGTCGTGCTATCGTGTCGTGTCACTCATTGTAAGCCCCACCGTGGTGGAACCCTCTCTTTTCATAAGTACCTTTTGGAACCTTGAAGATAGAAATCAAGTTTTTAAGAACACTAATCTAACTTTACTATTTTACGGAAGTATGTTGGACCTGATATGATCGTAATGGACTATATCTCTTTTATCAATGATTTAGTCTGAAATCAGATTATTCAGAACTGTGGGATCTTTGCAGAAGTATACCCTGTTGAGTTTATAGACTGGAAATCTGACATGATCCATTTAAAACCTCTAAATAGAGACTGTATCTAAGTAGGTATAACAATGCACAAATAAGATAGATGTCAGAAAATGCGAGTTCTCATAATCTATAAAATTCGGGTTTATTTTAATTAGCTATTTGTGTAGGGATTAAAATTGCTAATTCTTGAGAGTTATGGGACTATAATTGCTAAATCTTTAAATATATAGGACCAAAATTGCAACTTTCATAGTTACAGGACTAAAATTGTAACTGACCAAAAAATACAGGACTAGAATTGCAATTTACTCTAAAGTGAATATGAGAATTTGGGTTTATTTATGGATTTGTTCTTTTATTGAGCCTTAAACCTTTAACCAAGCCAACTTTTACCAGAATATTTCAATCCAAAGATTATTTTTTCCAATCCAGATCCAATATTTCTTATTTTATTCCGGTTCTTTCAATTTCTTTTCAGTTGTCCAAATCCAAAGTTGTGTATTAATTAGGATTTTTACATATTTGTAGGACACAAAGGACACGAGGCCTAATATTCAAACAATTGTTTCTCGCATTTATTGAACTGCAGTTTAAGGTGGGAATTTCTATTTGTCTTTTATAAATTGTATGTTAAATTATAGTGAAACATGATGCATGTCCTAGAAACATAATGGCCTTCGGGCTACTAGAATCAGAATGGCCTATGGGCTTCCAAAAACAGAAACATAATAGCCTTCGGGCTACGTACCTTATGTTACTCCAGAACAGAATATTACATGTGTATGATTGATGCATTGATAATTTATATGCGTATTTATTTTAGATGAATTTTTATTCCCACTGAGCGAGTTGAAAGTTCATCCCACGTTTATTAACACTTTTCAGGTTAAGGAGCTTGGCGAATGCATGAGGCTGTGGATGTGGATGCCAGAAGTTATTTTATTGTTCTTTCATATTTTTAGAGTCAAATATTTTATTTGAGGAGTCAAACTAGTTTATTTAGAATTTTTAATGTCGTCTACTTCGAGATTTAGATTTTTGACAATTATTCATGCAATTATGGGAATTTTTATTTAATACTTCATTTTATTAAGTCAATTTTCATGGATCATGGTATTATTATTATTATTATTATTATTATTATTATTATTATTATTATTATATATATATATATCTTAAAGTTAGAAAACAATCGGGGCATTACACCTTCTAAACCTAATTTTGATGCAGAAAACAACAATATAAGGCTAGTCAACAAAACAAAACCTAGTGTTAGCCCTCTCTTGTACCACAAATTATGGTTAACCATCATACCAAAATATATGCCCGCAAATAAAGGAAAACCAAGTCAGCCAATAGATAAATAAAACCAAATTAGCATATACCCAACAAGAGGAAATGATCCAAAACCAATCACAAGATGATCAACCAGATTTTGTCCCTTAAATCATATCAACTTCACCGAACTAAACCAACCACAAGATGATTAGCTATGTTTTTCTTCACAAACCATATCAAATTCACCCAACTAAATCACCCACAAGATAATCAAACAAATTTGCTCCAGAAACCATTTTTTTTAAACCAAAACTAACAGTGACTCTTATTGATGAAAAGTACACACAATCTAAAACGGTAAAAAAAACAAAAACCAAACCAACATAGTTGCTCATATTGATGAAAACACAAAACCAACATAGTTACTCCAATACGAATAATTATTCCCATCTAATTGCACGTTGATTTCCTGAAGAGAGTCATCCATATGAGCAGTCACGATGAACAAAAATAAACAAACCCAATATAAACCAAAAAGTTAGCGAAAATGAACTAAATCTGAACCAAAAAACTAGTGAAATACGAACCAAATCTGAACCAAAAAGCTAGCGAAAATGAACCAAATCTGAACCCAAAAACTAACGAAAATGAACCATTGTTTTTTTTTTAAAAAAAAAACTAGTCTTCTGGTGTTGATGGCTCGAAAGATATTCTAAGAACCTTAGGCGAGTGCACCTATCATTTTATAGTTTAGTTTGTCGAGTACTGAGTGTCATTCCCACGAAGATTATGAGTACTAGTAATTACCTTATTTTTATTATCTAATCTAGCAATTTTTAGATGGTTCATTTATAAAAAAAAATAAATTAAAGAGTAAAAATCTATTTAATCAACAAATTACAAAAGGTTGAATTGAGGAAGATTTTTAAATAAGAGACCAAAAAATAAAAACATAATGTAAATTCCTCTAGAATGTCTTTGTGATTATAACAAGAATAAAAACAACCTTGAAAACTCAAGAGATTCATTCCTCAATCGAGTAGTTTTTGCTAGTGGAAAATACTCTAGAAGGAATTTGTAGACCATCACACTCTATGTTGAAATAGTTCCTCACGGTAAATGTAAGGAAATTTATTGTTTAGATTTTGATGAATGCCATGTAAAACTTAGAATAGGAAGTTGGCACCCCATTTTTGTTGTAAAATGCATTGTAATAAATAGGTGTAAATGCCAAGCCGTTAAATTAAGCCGCCACGCCCTAACATGCAAGAAGACAAATCAAGACTAGACGGAAGACTCGCGAGAGACAAATTGAGTATGGCAAAGAAGAGTGAGACGGAACTCTATCAAGAAGAAGCGGTGAGATGCACTGAGTGGAGTATCACCAAGTCAACTCGAGAAAAGCCAGTCTCAGTTGAAGTGATGAAGAGTCATCCATGATTGGAAGTGACTCTAAGTCACCTGGGAAATCAAAGAAATGCGGTCAAGTCGAGATAATCAAAAAGATCCGTTGCACGAAAATCAAGAGATTTACTTAAACAAGTAATATCTCCATACCACCTTTCTCGAGTGCTCGGTCGAGAAGCATGCAAAAGGAATGAACCAATGGGAAGCACTACACCGTGTCGAACTCAAAAGGTGAAAAACAATTCATATGAGGAAATGGCAATTCCAAGGATCGCAACAAGACAAGCCAACGACGGCAAGTGACTTTAAAAAATAAGCCTATCTCTTCAACGGGCAAATTTTTGAAAGATCACTATAAAAGGCTGAGGAGTTTATTTGAGAAAAAAGACACACAAGTTACAGACCTGAACCAAAAAAAACGTTCAAGCAATTATTAAAAAATCCGAAACATTCTCAATCCTCAAGCCTACACTACGAAGAACATCAATCCAACACTCACCTGTGAAGGAAAGATAACTTCAATCAGTTGAAGAGGAAAATACTGAAAAATCAAGGGGTCTACATTCCACGAAGGATTGTAGGAAGGTTCAAGGTCGAACCAAGTTTTGAGCTTTTGGAGGGCTTCGTGATCAAATCCAAAGAGCTTGAGCAAGTGAGTCAGTAGTAGCAAGCGCAGTTGCCCCGTGAAGAAGGTAGTCGTCACGAGAAGCCACCGAGTGATCAAGGCGTCTCCAGATCGAGTCCCAAAGGATCAAGTCACCGTGTGATCAAGACTTGTATCCGGACTGTTACCACTTTGTACACTGATCAATACCTAGTGGATTTCTCCAGAGTTGGAGAAGAGAGGAGTAGAAGAATTACCCCATCTTCAAACCTCTATAAAAATTTCATTGTGTCATTTACATTTCAAAGACTTTAAATTCCCCGCATCTTAATTGTTTAAATCTGATAAATTTGCTATCCACTTGATAATTTCTAAGTACTAAACCAAGCACTAAATCCTTGCTTAATCAAACTTAAGGGTGTTAAGTCTTCCGAAAACAAAACCCACATTGAGTTAATTTAGACCCAACAAATGAGTTATTCCATCAACGGCTCGATTGAGTCATTGAGAGACTAACTCTCTTGATTAACTAAATTGGTTGTCCATCAAGACACGGCTACTGTGTAGTATCAACTCAATATTTAAAAGGACTAAATCGAAAATTTGGTAAGGTTTATTCAACCCCCTTCTAAACCTTACGCTTATACCCCTTGGGACCTACAAGTGGTATCGGAGCGGTTGGTTCATTGAACCCTCCGCACCGTTCTTGAACTAGATCTCCAAACTTTTCAAAGTCTGCGTTAGTACTTAAACTCTCAAAACTCTTTTTATCATTAAAAGTTATTATCATGGAAGCAAATTTGACACGCATCCCTATGTTCACAATTGAAAAATTTGATGATTGGAAAATTCGTATGCGAGGCTCATCTATCGGCATTACATGATGAGATGTGGATAGTGATAGAAGATGGGCCACACAAATCTTAAAGGTGAACATATCTGTAAGAAGAGTAATGCACGAAGGAGAAGATGATGTTGCTCCCGGACATCATGGTTGAAAAACCAAGAACTGAATGGACAAATGATGACAAAAAAGATACAACCGACAATGTAGCGGACATCCTTTACAAAACCTTGGACAAAGCCATGTTCAATAAAGTCAAATCATGCAAAACGGCTAAAGAAATGGGACAAGCTAACATTGATTTGTGAAGGCTCGGGAGCAAATCAAAGAAAACAAATTATCAAATGGTCACAAAAAATTTGAGAACTTCAAAATGATCTCGGAGAAAACCTGGATCAACTGGATGCTCGGTTCACGAAATCACCAATGAGCTATCTCGCACTTGGAAAGGAATATACACGAGAAGAAATGTGTATGAAGATCCTAAAAAGTCTTCCAAATGAATGGGAAATGAAGGTCATGCCACCGAGACATTCCATGGACCTATCAAAGACATCCAACCATGAATTATTCTCGGACCTCAAAGCCTACGAGTTTGAGTGAGAGAAGAAAAGACCAGGAAGAGACAGTTGTACCCAAAACATTTGCTCTAATTGTTAAAGATGGGAAGAGAGAGCCGAGGTCAAAGAAGTCATTGATCCCGAAGAAATAGCCCGATGGTTAAAAGATTCAACAAGTTCTTCAATAAGAACTACAAGAGAGAAAGGGCGAATCTTCCGAAGACACTCTCCCCTCCAAATCAAGGAAAGATAGGCCAACCAAGAGAACAGATCATCAAAAAGTCAATATCAAAGGGTGACAATCCAAGAATGGAAAGAGATGATCAAAAGGTTGAATATCTATCTTTGAATCAGACAACCAGGTCACTATGCCATTGATCGCCCATATCCTCGTAGTCAACAAATACGGGAATGAATGAAGAAAGAAAGGTCTTGAGAAAAGAAGACAAGAAAAGAGAAAGACAATGTTGGGCTGCAGAGATCATTAAACAACGAAGTCAAAAGACATAGTTGATTGAAAGCGTGAAGCCGACTATTCAAGTGACTCTGGAAGAAGAAGCCCGATGGCTTGATGGCCAAGGAACAAGATCAACGACCAAGAAGATGAGGTACACTCTAACTCATCAAACTCGGACTTTCTAGTGATAGTGATCGTGACACACACACTTCATCACCCACTCGATCTTTATGATTCATTAGGCAAAATGATGAAAGATTTTGAACACATTAAATCCTCACACACACTATTAAATGAGGAAAACCTACTCAAGAGCTAAAACTCAAAGTGACTAAGGAGCCGAGTACTCTAAGTCACATAGGCGATGAGAATGAAAGTTTAAAGTGAAAATGCTAAATTAATAGCGAAATTGCTGCCATAGAGAAGAGGAGAATGACCTCAAAAATGTTATTGCCTCATTCACTAAGGCATCTAAATCATTGGATGACCTTATTATGAGTCAAAGAGAATGTGGAGACAAAACAAGGCTTAGGATTTAATTCCTCTCGTGCTATGTCAAACCTCAAAAGTAATTTTGGAAAAAGGATCTTCAAGCCATGAAGAGTCTAAAAATCCAAAACTCTAAATGTTGCACACACATTCACTCCAAAGCACAATAACAAGCAAAGCGGCCTTGGTTATAAAGGAAAAGGAAAACAACCAATTGAGTGCTGAAAGGACAAACAGAAGAGATTCAAAGTTCCTCAAAAACTTCAAACAAAAATACTCAGTAAAGAAGAAGCGAGCTACCAAAACCCCAGAAAATCTATAAGAGAAATACATATGATGGGGATGGTAGAAAATATCCAAGCCAAGTGATTGGAATAATGTGAACTATCGGTATATAGACTTATGGAATATAAGCCCAAATGTCAAAGGCCTAGAACTCAAAGAAAGGCCATTCCAAAAGTATAAGAGCTTTCATCGGCACATATGCACACCTAGGCACAATACTCGGAGACACCACAATTACCCAAAGAAGGCGATTGCTAAAACTATACACAGCATACGACAAAAGAGACAAAATTGTATGAACCTAAAATCCCCAAGCAATTTGCCAAGATTAATTATGATTATGGTATCGATAGATGGCAACCCCTTAGAGTCAAATCATTTGGCTATAAGTTGGTTGGATCATCTTACAATTCTAACCCCTCGGGACCCGGACAAGTATGGGTACCTAAAACTTAATTTCCTTGATTGCGGGTTCAAGGAAATGAGTGCGAGGAACCTGGTACATGGATAGTGGTCATTCCCGGACATATGACAGAAATAAGAAAAATCTGTCAAAATTCAAGGAAGTCAAAGGAGCAAAAGTCATATTTGGAGGAAATGAAGCTCTGGTGAAATAAGAGGCATTGGATCCATCAAGAGGAATGGATTAGAAATCACGGATGTTGCATATGTTGAAGGACTCAACTTCAACTTATCGAGCATCACCAACTCTTTCGTGACAAGGGCTACAATGTTGGATTCAACATGGGTGTATGCCAAATCAAGGATCTTGAATCGAATGAAGTTGTGTTGCAAGGATGCGGACAAAAGAACATGTATGTAGTAGATTGGTCAACCGCTACTCACAAAGACTTTCTATTAGCAAAAGCACAAAATTTGAATCAAGTTAGTGTGGGCACAAAAAGTCGAGTCACCTAAATTTCAAAACGATTAACAAGCTTGCAAGAAGTAATCTTGTGGAAGGACTTCCGGACTCGAAGATACAAGAAGGAGAGTATATGTGATGCATGTCGGGGAAAACAAATCAAATCTTCATTCAAAGAAAAGACATGTCCATCTTCAACAAGAATATTGCACCGCTACATATGGATCTATTTGGCCCAGTGGAACCAAACATAAGTGGAAAGAAATACACCTTGGTGATAGTAGATGATTACTCAAGATATACATGGACAATATTCATGTGTAAGAAGAAAGAAACACTACAAAAACTACCACGGTGATGAAGAGGATTTAAAACGAGAAGAGCCAAACCATTATCAAAATAAGATCGATGCAGAGGAACTAAGTTTGTCAATGGAATAATAACTTCGATTGTATTGAAAATGGCATTGGTCATGAACTATCACAGCAAGGACTCCACAAACAATGGAGTTGCGAGAAAGAAGGAACATAACTCTCAAAGAAGCGGCAAGGACCATGTTAGTCAAGCAGGGTTACCAAAAAGATTTTGGGGTCAAGCAATCAACACAACTTGCTACACTCAAAACAGGATGTATGATAAAAGATACGGTGACAAAGACTCCTATGAGATTTGGGTGGAAGAAAACCAAATGTTGCATATTTGAAATATTTGGATGTAAATGCTTCATCCACAACAATGGCAAAGACAATCTAAAGGCTTTTGATGCTAAAGGCGATGAAGGTATCTTCTTAGGATACTCAAATGAAAGCAAAGCCTCTGAGTACTCAACAAAAGGACTATGGTTGCGAGAAGAATCCATTCATGTGGTATTCGATGAGCCAAATGTAAATGGAGAAGACTTTGAAGAGTCACCGATAAGTTTCAATCATCCAAACATACGTAAGAAGAGTCCCTATCTTTGGTGGAAGGAATTATAAACTCGAGAAGAAGATGAGATAGCCGATCTCAAAAACAATTGGAAAATTTGCGGCTAAGTGATTACGAGAGAGCCGACCCAAAGAACACACGGTAAGACGATCAAATCCGGCTAACTTACTCCAATCGATGTAAGATGGCCGAGAGACCATCCACCGAACTTGTCATTGGAGATATAAGAGAAGGTGTCAAAACAAGATCCGAACTCAACAAGAAGCCATGTTCGCATGCTTTATCTCGCAAATAGAGCCCAAAGATGTGTTACAAGCATTGG
Organism: Rehmannia glutinosa; assembly: GCA_016081115.2. Classification (NCBI taxonomy): domain Eukaryota; kingdom Viridiplantae; phylum Streptophyta; class Magnoliopsida; order Lamiales; family Orobanchaceae; genus Rehmannia; species Rehmannia glutinosa. The sequence continues at coordinate 16,807,876 of CM071927.1, read as the reverse complement.
ACGACACACATTGATTCAAGCTATGCAAGAAGAGAGTCAATCGGTTTGAAAGAAATAAAGTATGGGAATTAGTTTAAAGACCCACACATCAAAATGTTATTGGTACCAAATGGGTATTCAAACAAGATGAACGAGGAAGGTTACGTGGTAAGAAACAAGGCAAGACTAGTAGCCAAAGGATATTGCCAAGAAGAAGGAATAGATTTTGATGAAACATTTGCTCCTGTAGCAAGATTGGAAGCTATAAGGATGTTTCTTGACTATGCGACTCACAAGAATTTCACCGTATATCGGATGGATGTAAAAAGTGCATTCCTAAATGGTTTATTGGAAGAAGAAGTGTATGTTGAACAACCTCCAGGATTTGAGCGAAGACTCTTGGAGATAAGGTATACAAACTCAAGAAAGCCTTATATGGATTGAAACAGGGCACCCGAGCATGGTATGATACCTTGTCACAATTCCTAATCGAAAATGGATTCACAAAAGGAAAAGTAGATAGAACACTTTTGAATTCAAGACAAAAAGAGTATATCTTGCTTGTTCAAATATATGTGGATGACATCATTTTTGGATCCACAAACAAAGAGTCTGTGTGAAAAATTTTCAAACCTCATGCAAAGTAAATTTGAAATGAGCATGATGGGAGAGCTAACATTCTTCCTTGGACTCCAAGTGAAACAACTGAAGGATGGAACCTTCATAAGTCAAACAAAATACACCGGAGACTTAATGAAGAAATTTGGTATGGAGGAGAAGTCTTCATGAAAAAACCAATGAATACATCATCAAAATGGACATGGATGCGGATGGCAAGCCTGTAGATCAAACAAGATCTGAGCACTCATTGGATCATTGCTCTATCTTACAAAGAAGCGGGCGGACATCACCTTTCTTTGTAGGTGTATGTGCAAGATTTCAATCTGCTCCAAAAAGAGAGCCATATGACAAAGCTAAGAGAATATTGAGATACTTGAAAGGAAGCCAAGAAGTTGGCTTATGGTATCCAAAGGAAGGTGGATTCAAGCTAATTGGCTATTCGACTCGACTATCTTTGGATGCAGAGTTAGTTGTGAAAAAGCACCTCGAGGCACATGTCAAATGCTAGGAAACAGTGATTTCCTGGTTTAGCAAGAAGCAAAATTCAATAGCCACCTCTACAAAAACGGAGAATACATAGGCTGGGCAAAACAAGTGCCCAAGTCCTATGGATGAGACAAAGAACTAAGAGACTATGAAGTTGAGGAAAAAGAAATTCCAATCATGTGTGATAACACAAGTGCAATTGCAATCACTCAAAATCTGTGTTGCACTCAAGAACAAAGCATATCGATGTCGGATATCACTTCATAAGAGATCATGTTGAAAAGAAGGACATCATCTTGGAATATATCTCAACCGATAAACAATTGGGTGACATCTTCACAAAACCATTATGTGAGTCAAGATTTGAAGAACTTAAACATGAGTTAGGGTTAATTGAGCTGGTGACACTCGGAAGAATCAAAGAAAAGAAATGGAACACAAAAAGGGAAAAAGTCTTGAACTCACAAATCAACTAAGTAAATCAATTTGTATCGGAAAGACAATGATATACCAAGTCACCAAGTTAGGTGAAGTCACTAAGAGAATCGTGAGAAGAAGAGTTAAATCGGCTAAAGGATAAGGGTAAGTTGAGTCACTTATGAGCAAAGTGACAAAAACGCAGTCGTTTTTACTAAGCGGGAATGTTTTAAGAATGACGTCGACATAATGATGATGTGTACGACATAAAGCCGCACACCAAGCTTATGATTGGATATAAATCTGCCGCATTAAATACGAGACATTAAATGCTAAATAGGCGTGCAAAATCTAAACCGTTGATTTCGATCACATTTCAAAAACCACCCGCACGTCCTTTCATAAACCATACTTAAACCATTTTCGTCCGTTTCTCTCACACACTATCAAAACCGTTCATTTCTCTCTCTCAGAAGCAAAGGCAAAAATCTTCTCAAAACCCTATCTATCTTCAAATCAATCTCTAAATTTGCTTTGATAAAATCCTGAAAAATGGCACCAACCTATGATTTTACCAAGTTAGGAAAGCAAATCCACACCGGGTCTCTTTGTGGATTTCGACGGCATGGTGAAACAGGGTCCGATGACACCCTAGTGAAGAAAATCGAGAAATTGGAAACGTCTGGGTGAAATCGTTTACGATCTTTGGAATATCCGATGACCTATGTGGAGGAGGTCGCGATTCTCGTGAATGCTTGAGATTCACGATGAAGGGATAAAGTCATCTGCATACCACAGCGGCTCACCATCTCTCGCCAAGGATTTGGTGAACACTTTGCTCACTACCAACGGAAGGAGCATCGAAATTAACGAAGGCCGATGTAAACCTGGCTGCTGCTTGGAAGGAAATAGCCAAGCCCGACTATCTTTGATAAAATAGTTTACACAAAAAAACAAGAGGCTCTTGAAGGAGGATTATCACAAGTCATTGGACATAGTTGCCAAATGTATTGACATCAAATTTGGCGACTTTGACCAATCAAAAGCAAAGTTGATCGTAATGGCTGCGATCATTGAAGAAAGGAAAATTAATCTGAAATTTTTTGTCTCAGACTATGCGAGAATGTAGGAACAAATCCTTCAAGGAAGATGGCACATTTGGAGGATCCCTAGGATATGGCCCAGTGATTGGCGAATGATGGAGGTGTGAAAGGAGTCCTCTTAGACATGGAAAGGCGTTCCATGTTAACAAGAGGATGTTCGATCAAACCTCTCGGCACACGAAGAGAGCCTACACCAAGAGAGCGACACGAGTGAGGGGAATCGGTGATCCACGAAGATACAGATTGTTTCCTCTCCACCAAAGAAGAAAGCCCCTACGCAAGTTTGCTAAGAAAAAGCTATCGCTCTGCGCAAAAGAAAGTCAAACTGCTCCGCTTGCGCAGCGCAGAAGAGTCACCCGCCCCTGCAGCTCGTGTCTCCTCCCCCTGCAGCAGAGCCACTGCCCGCAGTAGTGTCTCCCCGCCCCAAAAATGTGCATCGAGGACTCTCAAATACCTTCTCCGATCGTCAAAAGAGGAGATCGATAAGCCAAGACGGCCTCCTCGAGGAAGACACCACCACCCCCCGGCCGCCAAGACTCGAAGAAATTGTCTCTAAACCGAAATCCCTCCGTACAAACTAGAAGACGAAGAAGAATCATCAAGCGCTCCGAGCTTGAAAAACCGACCGAGTCGGCCACTCGAACAAATACGGCTAAACTTTGAAGCGATCGAGTCCCCGATGTAATTGATGAAACAACCAAGTCTGCTGAAAGCGTCAGAGGCAAGGCAACCTGAAGGAATAATCGTAGTCCGCGCAATTGAGACACAGGCCTGAAGAAGGCGATAGAGCGATAGTGATGTGATGATCCTATCTCCACCTTACCCGGATATCCAAAATCGTCATGCGTGAGTGGAGGAAATGGAAATTGAGTAAATCAAGGAACAGTTCCAACGGCCCGAGTTTATAGAAGAAGAAGAGGAATCGTTAAACTTCCTCGGACTAACCACTGTGATCCCAAAGATGGATGAAAGACAAGCGCACGATTCTGCGCAGATCTTCAAGGACAAGGAGAAGGAAAGACAGCAGAGAGGAAGGCCGAGGCACGTGAGAAGGCCAAAGATCTCCATCTCCCGGCACCCGCGAACACACACATCCTCTCCTTGATGTCTTCTCTCGGCGGTGATGAGGATCCTGGACTCTGCTTCTTTGCGAAGAGTTGCAAATGGCAAAGCATTGCGAATCCGAGAATCCTTCACGAGCAAAGATTAATGGAGGGACCAGAGAGTCCTCGAACACAAATGAAATTGATCAAATGGGAGTGGTCGGCAAATCGCCACTTTGTTGCTTTGCCACCACCTCCCACTCACTCGAAAGAAGGAAATAAGGAACTCGGCGATGAAACGGGATAGTGGGGATCCCGGTCAGCCAACCCCTATTGAAGGTGTTTTACCACCTGCCCCAAACTACGAACACTCAATAGAAACAGTAGGAGTTTGGAGACGAGTGACCCCATTCCAAGTCACTCACCGGTGCGCCACCGGGGGAAACTCCTCCACAGCTGCGGCAAGGTCGGAGGATGCTGCAGATGACTCCACAACGAATCCGGGAGGCGAAGTAGAGGAAGTACAAACACTAAACGAACAACAAGTTGTCATCAACGAAGCTCGAGGCGATTGAGATCGTCTCTCGGTGAGGTGCCAATCTCTACGAAGGCTAATGACGCCGCTGGCGTGCGATCGAGGCACGAGGAAGGAACAACCCTGGAGTTAACACTGCAGGCGATGAAAGTGCAATCCATGGGGTTGAGACTCAATGGATGCCACCACGAAGACCCTAAGGCAGTGACACTCGTCGAAAGGGAGGTCCAAGAGCCTCGGCAATCGAGGCTGCAGAGTGTCGAAGGCCCACGGGAGGTTGAGACTTCCGGGGTAAAGAAGTCAAGTAGAGAACATCCCTCCCGCTATCATCGACCCATCCGAAAAGGAGATAAGAACGCTTCATGATTCCCGGATAATCCCGATGTAACCTTTCCGGGATCGGAAGCGACGAAGAAGGTGAGTCATCCCCGTGATGACTCAAAAGACTCGGATCACGGATGTTCCAAGCACGAGCAAGTCGATCCCAAGACTACTCGTCAAACCTTTAATTTTGATGATGAGCCACCAATGGAAATCTCATCATCGTCCGATGACGCTCGATAAGGCCGAGGACCCGATCCTCTACTCAATCGGAGAAATCACCGAGACCAACGAAGTTTGAGACAAATTGAGGCTCGGCAGTCGGGTCCACTTCACAAAAGACCCTAATAAGACAGAGTCCATCGCGAGCTCCCAAGCTACGACGAGTTCGACTCCAAAAGGAACTTCACGCGCACCTCTCATCATTGAACAAATACCGGTTGGCCGTGATGATTCTTTTTATAGAATCTTTTCCTTTCTCTCTCGGAGGTACCCGACCTCCCTAAAGAGTCGAGAACGAGCTCGCACGCTTCCCCGCAGACCAGCTCCGTTTTCCATCGAGCACCATTGTTCGGTGATTATGATTTTGATGTTGCATGGCCATCACCGCAACGCGGAAGAATCAATCAAGTCCGCGAAGTATTCAAGGCATTATTTGCCGAGATTGAACGGATGGAGAGGCATCGAGCCTCTATGGACATGCGATCGACAACGAGAGATGCCAATCTTACTACGATTTAAGAGGCATAACAATCGGATCGGGAATGGTGGCAACAAAGAAGAAACAATGCGTGTGGAACAAGTTAGATATTTGGGACATTGTTCAACAAGTCATTGGTATGGAGAGTCAAAATGCTTGATGCAAAAACGAAGTTTGAGAGAACATATTGAGCACATGCATGAAGCTCACACCGCCGAGATAAAGGCTCTGCGTGAGCAAAAAAAGAGTGATCTACGACGTTTGGAAGAAACCATGAATAGAAAATTCACCTTCTCATGGTGAGATGAAGCCGATTTCAAGTCAAACGCTACTCGATCCGAATTTCGTCTTTGCATACTCTGCAGGCGGACTCGAGAACAGAACTCTACCATCGTGAGCTCGACTTCCCGCTTGCGATATATTTCAGTGTCCCTCTCTCTTTTGATGATGCCAAAAGGGGAAGAGGAATACCTTAAAGCACGAAAAGATCCGGAAGCGAAAAAGAGGATCAACAAGCGAAGGAAAGACAAATGAGGAAGGACTAAACAAAAGAAAGGAAAATCTGGCTGAGGGGAAGGATCGAAAGATGTGACCTTGATGATTGCACAAACCCCCAACAAGGTCCTCACAGGTGACATTATCGTGACAAACTCCCCAATGACTCGCCACTCCAACACTCTGCTATATCTATGGTGAAAAGAAAAATAATTGAAGCGGGGATGGAGGAAATGGAAGGAAGAATGGATGCCCGGGTTATGAACATCTTGAAACAACATGGAGGCATTCCGGTGAAGAGACACTTATGCCATCTCGGATGTCGGGGAATGAGCCGCGATCGCGGTTGATGAATTTAAAACGCTCGCATCGAAGGATACTTTGCAAATATGTCTATGCTCAAGCTTGGGACTGTCTTGGGAAAAGGGTCTCACGTTATGTGAAGAAAGGCGACAGCACGTAGACTACCGATCCTCTGGGGTCACTCAAATTGGAAAGAAGAAGACCCCAAAGACAATACACGCCCGGAGGTAGAGGAAGAAGCGTGGTGGAGGAAGAGGTTTGGACCTAGGCCTCCGCCCAAAAAAACATGAATACGTAGATCCAGGCAAGAAAGGAGGGATCTCTCACCGGGTGGTCTTGACCAAATAGCAAACTTGCAAGTGGCTAAAAATGTAACGCCCGAGTATGCAAAAATAATAGAAGAAAAAACAAGAGACAAACTCGGCTATGGGAGGAAAGACAGGAAAGATTAAGAAGAGATGAAGGCTGCCGAAAGGCATATGAAAAGAAGAAGAAAAGCGGTACGATGAGAAAAAGAGAAGAAAAGAACGAAGATCTTGAACAAGATGAAAGAAGGAGACAATGAAGGAGATGAAGTGTTCTTTTTCACCCCTTCATGTATTTTATGATGTAAATACATACTATGTAAGTCTTGACAATAAAGCTATAAATTCTTTTTTTTGTGTAGACAAATGTTTGCTCGATACACCTTGTAAAAGTTGTGTAAAAGAACAAGAATGTTATGATCAATAAAAGGATTGATTTAACGCATACATTCTATGTCAATACACTATCCGTATGTATCTTTGCTTTTTTGCATTTTTGAATGGTTTAAGTTTTGGCATCATCAAAAAGGGGGAAATTGTTAGGAAATTTATTGTTTAGATTTTGATGAATGCCATGTAAAACTTAGAATAGGAAGTTGGCACCCCATTTTTGTTGTAAAATGCATTGTAATAAATAGGGCAGGCCAAGCCGAGTTAAGTCGGCCTACGCCTAACATGCAAGAAGACAATCAAGACTAGAAGGAAGACTCATTGCGAGACAAACAGTATGGCAAAGAAGAGTAGACGGGAACTCTCAAGAAGCAAATCGAGATGCGGTGGTGGAGTATCGGTCAAGTCAACTCGAGAAAAGCCAAGTCTCAAGTTGAAGTGAAAGAGTCATCCATGATTGGAAGGCGACTCTAAGTCACCTGGGAAAGCAAAGAAATGCGATCAAGTCGAGATAATCAAAAGATCCGTTGCACGAAATCAAGAGATTTACTTAAACAAGTAATATCTCCATACCACCTTTCTCGGAGTGCTCGGTCCCGAAGCATGCAAAAGGAATGAACCAATGGGAAGCACTACACCGTGTCGAACTGAAAAAGGTGAAAATAATTCATACGAGGAAATGGCAATTCCAAGGATCGCAACAAGACAAGCCAACGATCGCAAGTGACTTTAAAAAATAAGCTATCTCTTCAACGGGCAAATTTTTGAAAGATCACTATAAAAGGCCGAGGAGTTTATTTGAGAAAAAGACACACAAATTCTGACTTGAACCAAAAAAAAAACGTTCAAGCAATTATTAGAAAATCCGAAACATTCTCAATCCTCAAGCCTACACTACGAAGAACATCAATCCAACACTCACCCGTGAAGGAAAGATAACTTCAATCAGTTGAAGAGGAAAATACTTTGAAAAATCAAGGGGTCTACATTCCACGAAGGATTGTAGGAAGGTTCAAGGTCGAACCAAGTTTTGAGCTTTTGGAGGGCTTCGTGATCAAATCCAAAGAGCTTGAGCAAGTGAGTCAGAGTAGCAAGGCAAGCTGCCCTGTGAAGAAGGTTTCGAGTCGTCACGGAAGCCACCGAGTGATCAAGGCGTCTCCAGATCGAGTCCCAAAGGATCAAGTCACCGTGTGATCAAGACTTGTATCCGGACTGCTACCCACTTTGTACACCGATCAATACCTAGTGGATTCCTCCAGAGTTGGAGAAGAGAGGAGTAGAAGAATTACCCCATCTTCGAACCTCTATAAAAATTTCATTGTGTCATTTACATTTCAAAGACTTTAAATTCCTGCATCTTAATAATTTAAATCTCGATAAATTTGCTATCCACTTGATAATTTCTAAGTACTAAACCAAGCACTAAATCCTTGCTTAATCAAACTTAAGGGTGTTAAGTCTTCCAATGAAAACAAAACCACAATTGAGTTAATTTAGACCCAACAATGAGTTATTCCATCAACAAACTCGTTGAGTCTTGAGAGACTAACTCTACTTGATTAACTAAATTGGTCAGGTCCATCAAGGACACAACCGTAGTATCAACTCAATATTTAAAAGGACTAAATCGAAAATTTGGTAAGGTTTATTCAACCCCCCCTTCTAAACCTTACGCTTATACCCCTTGGGACCTACAGTAAAGTATTTAACCATTATTTTGATCACCTTTTTAGGGAAAATAAGAATAGCCGTAGGCGAATAGTGTCGTCAAAGAACCCATTAATTTTGAAGGTGTCATGACATATCTCAAGGAAAATTGCAATGTGATTGTTGGGATCCTCATCCGATAGGCCGTCAAATTGGACAAGTTGCTGCACAATTTGGATTGCATTAGGCTTGATTTCGAAGTTATTAGCAGCAACAACGGGCCTTACGATACTTCATTGATGGTTTAACATAGTCATACATCGTTCTTTGCGGTAGTTCTTCGACCATGACCACAAAGGTTTTATTATTGATTTCTTCAATGTCTTCTAGTACTAGCAATTACCAACTTCTTTTATTTTATATATAATCTAGAAATTTTCAGATGGTTGATTTATAAAAAAATAAAAAATAAAGAGTAAAACTCTATTTAACAAGCAAATTACAAAAGATAGAATTGAGGAAGATTTTTAAATTAGAGATCATAAGATAAAACATGTTCGAATGTAAATCCATCTAGAATGTCTTTGTGATTTTAACAAGAATAAAAACAACCTTGAACCCTTAAGTATTTACCATCCATTTTAACATAATCTCATGCTTCATGAACCGTAGAAATTCCTAAATTAAGTTAAACTCTTTTTCAAATGAATAACTTCTAACCTCAAGTTGATTAACCCAAATTTATTTCCAGTTAAAAACTCCAAAATTGCATTAATGATTCGTGAATTCCCATATTAACTTTAACTTTAATCCGAAAGATTTATATCGTCCTATATATAGGATTGCATGCAATTCATTTCACTTATATTGGTTTCATCTCACCATAAATCTCTCGATCCCGATGAAGAATAAAATTCAAATCAATATATCAAAAATGTTAAATCAAATGAATGAAGCATATTAAAAGTGAATCACATAAAACATGAAAATTATAATAAAATCATTTAAACCTTAATTACAAATTCATTCTAGAGTTCATTACATTCAAACACTACAAGTTTAGCTCAACATGATCTTAACAAAAAACATAATCTACATAAGAGTATTCACTTGACACAAACATGATTAACTTATCTTGTCTCAAGATCACAATAAGACTCATTTGGTTGTCTTCAAAGATGTTATGTTCCAAGTCTTCCTCTCCAAGCTCTTCAATCTTCAATTCTACTCTCCCTCTTTTCTTATAATATGTAATTGATGTCTAAAAAATGGTTTTTTTTTATAAATATCCATCCTCACCCCATCCTTGGGCTTTTATTGATATTATTTTGGTGAATGTATTCTTTAATAATGTCTTCTTTTGGTAGTTTAATGCTCCACTCCATTAGTTGGGTTGTTGAGTGATTGTTTTATGCAAAATTGTTGGTGAAAATAAAATATTATTCAGCAAAATTGGTTGTCAAAAGTTTACAAGAGTTGTCAAAACGCTTAGTTGAAGCGATTTTCCAAGATATCCCTAAAAAATCGGGCAGGAAATATGATGTAGCACGACCGTGCTGTCCAAGACGGTCAGGCCGTGTTTTATACTTCTTTTGGCAGCCTCCAAAATATAGCTATGCTAAAAAGCACGGCCTAGTCGTGTTCAGTACAACATGGCTATGTTTTTGCTTTTTTTATTTCTTTTTTAACATGGTCGTGCTAAAAAAATATACCCTGGTCGTGTTCAGTCCGAAAGGCCCCGAAGTGACGCGTTTGAATTGCATGGTTTTTCGAGCGTTGTTGCATCCATAAGCTTGGGATATGTTTTAACCTAAATCCATGGCCCGAAACTCAACAGAAATAGCTTTGAATGATCAATGTACACCAATAAAAGAACCTCACATTAATATATGAACTATGTACAATCGAAAATTTATGAATCTAACAACAAAACAACCAAAATCCTACTCAAATAAACACGTGAAACATGCATAAGAAGACACAGTATAATTCACATTTTATATTTTTATCTCTTATAAGAGTGTATGTAATATTTTTTAAAATATGTTTTTGTCATCCATTATTTTATTTAACTCATTAAAATTAAAAATATGCAATTTTTTTTTATATTTTAGGCGGCCCACCCCGCCTAGCCCACGACCCGCAGTAGGTTAGGCTGGGCCAATATTTTTCCAGTCCACCATAATGGCGGGCCGCCCGCCCGCCCCAATTGGTCAAGCTTTTAAGCTCATGGTGGCCCATCCCACCAGTCCGTTTTGATAGCTCTAAACGCGAGGAATTAGTTCACGAGTATGCGAAATTAACTCTTTTTTAACAAATCAGGTTCATGATTTGTTTATTTATCAAATCATAGTTTTTGTCGATAGCTATTGTTTAAATATAATTTTTCCCCCAATGATCAATAATTGAATGCAATTGAACATGTTAATCATACTTGTATTATGCAAGACACTAATTTTTACTTGATAGTATTTTATGCTTTTGCTTAGTTATATTTGAGTATTGATATTCGAAATATGATCATATATAATTTATGTATAAATTTGTATGATGTATAAGACGTGTTTTTGGACCAAAAAAATACAAATCGAATTTTCAATTTATAGAATTTTCCATACAATTAACATCGGTTAAGAAAATGTTGTCTATTCACTGATGTTAAAGAATAAATCGACATCGCCATCAAAAACCGTCGCAAAACTCGATGTCTATTCTTAACTAGACATCGGTAGCGCATAGACATCGGTTATCCAGAAAACCGATTGTAAAACACATTAAACAACAGAAACATCAGGAAAATGATGTCTTTTTGGTGATGTCTATTCGTATTTACCTTGTGGTGATGAAATCATAATGAAACCACTCATCCAAGGTAAGTAAGAAAGTCCCTTCACCTTCTCAAAAAAAATATAAATATAAAGTCCCCTCACTTGACGAGCAAAGGGATAATCAAGAGAAATATGATATAAATCTTTATATGATTGTCAGCAAAGTGGGCAAAAATCCGCAATATTGACCACCGTCAATGCAAACTTGCTACCATAGGTATTGCCTCTTTACAAAGTCTCCACGATCCACGAAAATTGTGGCTAATTCACTACAAGAAAAATGGTCTATCCCAAATTTAATTTAATGACGCAAGCAAAAAGCATCAATATAAATAAGTATTCAAAAGCATTGTAAATTATAAAAATTAGTGACACTTATTGGAAAGCGTTATTATTTTAGTCGATTTAATGACACTTTTATTAAAGAGCGGTCATAAAATTGATGTCACTTTCTAATTTACTTGCAAGTTTATTTATTTGCCTGTGAGTTTTTAGAAATTACTTACGCTTTGATTGTTTGCGTCATTAAAATGACTACACTTATTAAAAAATATCACAAAGTAAAAACGGCTTTTGACACAATTGCCCCACTTTTTGGAGACAATCAGAGGCGGATCAAAAGGAGCCAGCTGGGCTTGAGCCCGGTGCAAATTTGTAAGAATTCTACTTTTAGTACTATAATTTCTATATTATTCATAATTAGCCCATCCAAAAATTTAATGAAAACTCAAAATGACCCCAAAATTTAAATTCATTTTAAAAATAAAAAATTAAGTACTTAAAACTTTTGTGTTATCATGATATTAATGCTATAATTTAATATATGTTTTTAAACTATTTTTGTAATCCTTAATTTGTTATTAGTACACTTACCATGTCATATAAGTTTAAACTGTCATAACCCAAAATTTTTGCAATTTTAATAACTAGGGTTAATTATTCATAAGCAAAACGACCCGCATATCTATATCTCATATTCATATTAGAACGCATGTAAATTCCTAAAATTTAGATTTTTTAAAATAATTATGTTATATACCAATATATTTAATATTAATACAAACACGCACACACACACTATATATATATAAATGTGTGTGTATATATATATATATATATATATATATATATATATAAAAGAGGTAAACAAGGAGTAATGAATTGGATATTCGAAGAGGGTAAGTAATCTACCAAGCTATTTCTATCTTTTCTTCAATTTAGTCATGATTGCACATATTCATTCATTTTTATTGAATTGTTGAAAAGAGGGATGTGGGTTTTTAAGGAATTAAGCTAATATCAATTTTGCTAATACACTTGATTAATGCTTCATTATTATATGTGGCGAGAAGACATACTGGTAAATATTTTGAACTTATTAAATTGCTTTTAAAGTTTTTTTTTCTAATTACTGGTTATAGAATAAATTAAGATATTAATATAACAACAATAAAAAAAATAATAAATTAAAACTAAATACATGAAAATATATGGAGTAATAATATTCTTAAGTTTCTTAGATATTTCTAACCGTCTGTTAATTGCAACAAAAGATTATGAAATTAAATTGGTTATTTTCATATCTTCTACACTCTGAATTAATGAATTTCAAAGCTATATTTGTATGTATAGAATGATGAGGTGTACATGTCATTTCATATGGACTAGCATTAGTTAAAGGTATTAAACTGAATAAATTTACTTTAAACTTCTTTTAACAAATCGTTGGGCACGTTATAGATTAAGATAATAATTATAGTTGAAAAAAAAGGATAAATGGAATAATTATATTTATAAATAGATGTAAATATATATTGTATGTTAAAACAAGATAATAGAATTACACTGAGATATGTATTTATTTGGAATTATACCAATTAGGATTCTCGGGTTATAAATTGCATCCACATGACTTCACTAGTATTAAGAATATGATTTTGAATTGGTTATGCTTTCTTGATATGTTAATAGGTCAAAATCGCGATACAGGAGCAAATAAGTCCAATTAGGCAAAGTCATCCAAATAAGGGCACCACTTGTGAGTATAATCTTTTAGCTTGTTATTTGACTTGTGTGATTATATGAGAATGTGTTGGAATGAATTATTTACTTATTCGCTACAATGATTAGTAGCTTATCGTGCCCCAATGTGAATTGCATGAGTCTCTATGATGATATTGTGATGAAATTGAGATATGTGATCTCCAATGATGTTATTGATATGAAAATGAGATATGCGATCTCTATTGATGTTATTGATATGGAAATAAAATAAGTGATTATAGAAATGCATCCACCAGAGATTAATGGATTCTGTTATGGCCACTAATGACCTTGAATCACGACTATTACCATCCGCATTTACGGATTATAGAGTCTGCGTCACGGCCACCCCGAGTTCACTGAACTCTACGTAAAATAAAGAATTACAGAGTGTCATGGCCATTTTCGTGATCACGATTTATTCTTGGTATTAGTTGGCCCATAACAGTAAAAAAATATGACCAAGCACGTGCATTTGTATGTTTATGAATGATACGATTAAATGATGTGAAATGGTTGTGATAATATGCTTGTGTGATGTTAAATAACTTGTTATTGGATTATACTTGCTGAGCTTGCAACTCACCAAATGCAATGTTGCCAATTTTTAGTTGCTGTAGATAAAAGTTAATCCGTAGGAGGTGTGACAGAGGTCTAACGCATGGATCAAAGGTCGACCAGCTGGATTCCCATCCTTCTCCCTCAGCTCATCATTTGCATTTCATATAGGGAGTTCTATTTTGATCTGTATATAAAAGGGCACGGTCGTTATGTTTTGTAATATGGATAAATGCACATGTGTGAATAACTGTTGTTAATCTTTGAAGTTAATACTTCCGCTTGCGAAAAAGGTTACAGATCCTAAATACCATGTGAAATACATCCGTGTTGCATATGAACTAGTTTATGATGTAGAAATACGTGTTATAAGGGTAAGGGTGTTACAGTTTAGTTTGGTATCAGAGCCCGGGTAGGGGTTCTGTAGATCATGGCATGACATGTGCATTACCATTAAATGTTATACGAAAGTTACAATTTCTGTCATATTATATGCAAAGGGTTGTGAGTCAAGAAACACATGTACACAATGATGAGCAAAGTGTTCACGGAGGGGAAGGAGCAGCCGAGCCAGAGTCACACTCATCTCATTCACCTACGCATCATGTGCATGGAATACCTGCTCATTTTGGGTATCCACCTTATCCATTGGTAAATCCCCCTGAACCACGTGAAAGAAAATATGATAAACTTAGAAAAATGGGAGCTGTTGATTTTGTGGGTACTACGGATCCATCGTAGGTCAAACATGGTCAAAACGAATGTAGAAGGGTTCTAAATTTGATGAAATGTACTTTACCGTGAGAAGAAAAGTTTGATTATGCAGTGTCACTCCTTCAGGGAAATGCGTATGATTGGTGGGAGACTATACCTCATAATACTGTTCGACCACCTGTATTGACATGCCATGATTTTCTATGGGAATTTCATGATACATACTTGCCAGAGGTTTATAGGGACCAGAAATAAAAGAAAAAAAAGAGAAAATGAAGACATTCTTAAACTTAAATAGGGAAGTCGATTAATTGTTGAGCATGAAGTACTATTTAATCATCGTTCTCATTATACCCCACATATGGTAGCGATTGAAAGAAAAAATATACTATATTTGAGTCAGGACTTCGATTTGCTATTCAAAAACGTATTACGGCTACAATTTTGGAGTCTTGTAGCAAGTTGAAAGTGGTGGTGATACATGCAGAAAAAATTGGAAGCTGAATTTAATCAAAACTTTCAGTTCAGTAAGAAGAGATAGGGTGACAAAACTGGAGGAATTAGAAATAAAAAGGAATTTACTAAGCCCATATAGAGGGGCTTCCCGAGCAGTTCAAAAAGTGGTAGTTTTATGGATGCAATGTCAGCTAGTAAGAGTGTTAGTTTTACACCATCAGTTTCCAGATGTGCACATTGAGGCAAAAGTTATTATGGAGAGTGCAGATTGCTTACGGAAAAATGTTTTAGATGTGGCGAACATAGTCATATAATAACAAGCTGCACAAAACCATGTGGCTAAACCACATTTGAGCAAACTAGATTTAGTGGTTTCAATACTAATAGAGGTAAAGGTCGATGAAGATACGATATAGGAAGAGGTGTTGGTCCAGAAGAAAGTCAAGCGAGCAGACAACGAGGTCCAACTTGAGTTTTGGTATGACACACGAAGAAGCTAAAGCTACACTAACTAAGTTATTGGTAATATCTCCATTTTTGGAATAAATGCTTATGTTTTACTTGATCCAGGATAATAAATAAGAAATATTGAGCACGATTTACTTGTTCGAACTCCAATAGAGAGTGTGGTTATTGTGAATATTGTATATAGTGATTGAAAAATTGTGATTTGGGATTTAAATTAGATGATATGTTGCTTGTTATATCGATAAGGGATTTCGATGTGATTATGGGTATGAATTGGTTAACTGAACACCATGTTAAGCTGGATTATTTTATTAAAGATATAGTGTTGGAACTTTCTAATTAGACGCAGATAGTATTTAAAGGGGAAAACGAAAATTTTGTCTGCGTGTATAGTATCTTTATCTACAACACTTAGAATGGTGAAGGAAGGTTACGATTGTTACTTAGCCCGTGTAACAGACACCCGATTATGTGGTTCAAATTATCTTTTAAGTTTCTTCATGTACATTGGCTGATTAGTGCTTTTATTGATTTTTAAAAGAAATGGATAAAGATGCTGGAAGGTCTTATATGGGTTTGTTTGCAATGATATCCCTAGATGATATCTAGGTGTACTCTGAATAACATGGGAAACTTAGTTGATATTTAAAAAGATTCTCGGAACTATGAGGATTGAAAAGAAGGACTATTAGTTAGGATAAACTTGTGATCTCTTGGGTTGCACAGTACAATATGATTTGTGACAAGTAAACCAATAAAAGATGTCCGTGTAAATATATTAGATTTTGAGCTTATATTGTGAAAGAAAGGACAAAAAAAAGGTGATTCAAAGTGGAAATTTTCTTGGGTAAATGATGATATTGGGTATTCTAAACTTTCTTTTAGGTTGTTGTCCATAGTCATTTTACACATAGTATGTGGTAATTGATGTATATAATTGAATGAAGATACTTGTAATTAATTATGGATAGTTTAATATGAGCGTTGCATGAATCCGACTTACATATTAATTACTAGTTTCCTACAGTGGTGTTACAATTGGGGTTCGATCCATTTCGTTGTAAGATGATAGAGTTACTCAAATTCTTCACAGGACTTAGATCATTTTACAAAGTATTTTGAATCGAGAACTAAAAAGGTTGAATAAGATTAAGAATTATTATTCATTATGGATATTTTGGTTTAGCAGATCTTATTCAATTAAATTTCTAGGACAAGCATAACAATGGGATCAGTTGAGATGGAAGTCACATGGAAAAATGTACATAGGTTTTTGATAACTAACTAGAAGACCATATATGAATCTTGATATGACTGTGTTTTGGATAATGATCATACCGCTTCATATTTGGGTTTATCTAATGGTACAAAAGTGTTGCGATCTAAAGAAAGTTATATGCATCTGGTACTAGGATAATGTATCTTCACGACTTAAGGTTACAAGAGCACTAATAGGATTGTGTTAGAGTTCAGAGATTATAATATAGTTGTTGCTCGTTTTTGGAGTCACTTATTCATAGATTACCAGAGAGAGAGATCTACACAAATCTAATGGGATCATTTTCGAATATCAGTTATAGATTTTGATAGAGACCCAGTGATCTTATCAAATTGTCAAGAAGATCTTTTATTGTTTTGAGGTTAATAAGACGAATATTTATATTTGGTGGATTTTCATAGAAACGAAAGTTATGAGTCTACTATTGGGATAGTTCTTTATAAGGTTTTATAAAATACAAAGGACGTGTTATGAATTATTTACATGATGTAGGTTATTTCATCAATATAGATATCATTTATTTTAATATATAGGAAACTAAAAGTAGCTCCAATATATAGGAATAAGCAAACTCAAGCTCTGAATTAGTTGTTAGATATATTGAAAGTATTGAAGATAGTATTCTTAGACTTGATCAATTATTGTTAATTGTTTTGGTTAATTTACATGTGTGGGAATAAACATTGAAAAAGAAAAAAAATCAAAATCATATTCTAAGGGATGAACTTGTAGCACTAAAATGTATCGAGTCACAGGAATGATGCAGTTTGGGTTATTGTTGATCGACTAATAAACTCAACTCACTTTTCATCAGTTTGAGGTGGTCCTACTCTGGGGAAAAAAATATCAAAAAGGTATGTAATGATATTGTTAAATTATATGGTATACCATTATCTATTGTCTTAGATCGGAAGTTTCTTTTTACATCTAGATGTTTGGATAGCTCGCAACATGTCATGGATACTAAATTACATTGTAGGTCAACATTTCATCCGTAAATAAATGGACAATCAGAGAGAAATATTCAGACTTAGATGATATATTTTGGGTATGTGTTCCCGAATTCAAAGGCTTTTGGGATTAGTATATTGTATTAATGATAATTACATATAATAATCAATATTACAACAACATGGCATAGCGCCTTATGAAGCATTAGATGGTAGGAAACGCTGAAGTCCATTATGTTGAGATGAAAAAGAAATGTGATTATTGGAAAGCCTAGGTCTAATTCTAGACTCAGTTGAAAAAGTGAAAATAGTTAAAAGTAGCCCAAGATAGGCAAAAGAGTTTCACTGATCAACATAGGCGGGAAAAAGAATATGAAGTTGGTGATAAAGTATTTATTCGTGTTTTCCATTGGAAGGATATTCTCAAAGTTGGAAAGAAAGGTAATCTGAGTCCTTGTTATATCAGCCCATATAAAATACTTGGAAAAGATGGACCATTAGCTTAAAGGCTTGTCTTGCCACTTAAACTGTCCCGATTCATAATGTGTTCTATGTTAGTATGCTTCATCGAAACAAATCAGACCCGTCACATGTTCTTCAAGATGAACCAGTTGAAATTGCTGATAATCTAAGTTATGTCGAGGAACCAATCGGAATTGTGGGATACAAAGAAAAGAAACTTAGAAACAAAGTGATTCCATTGGTAAAAGTATTGTGGAGAAATCATTCTAGAGAAGAGGCTACGTGGGAAATGGAACAACACATAAGAGAGCAATATCCGTGGTTATTTACAGACACAGGTACAAATTTCGAGGACGAAATTTTTAAGGGGGGGAGAATTGTCATAACCCAAAACTTTTGCAATTTTAATAACTAGAGTTAATTATTCATAAGCAAAACGACCCGCATTTCTATATCTCATATTCATATTAGAACGCATGTAAATTCCTAAAATTTAGATTTTTTAAAATAATTATGTTATATACCAATATATTTAATATTAATACAAACACGCGCACACACACACACACTATATATATAAATGTGTATATATATATTTTTTTCTTAACTATGTATATGTGTGTGAATGACATGGTGTAATGTATATATATATGTATAGGTGTCATATAAATGTGCAAGGATATAATCTATAAAATATATATACGTGAGAGGTGTGCACTTATACTAACAAATGTTGTCTGACTTTAATTGTTAAAGAGATATCCAAATAATTCTAGAACATGACTAATTACCTTGTAACCTTTAAGATGAGATAAGAACAGATTTTAATATTAATTCCATTCCTCTGAACCGCCTTAACTTGACACTTGGTAGACATATAATATACCATTACTCTAGTTCATACGCACAACTAATAAAAAAACTCACGGAAAAAAAAGGTAGAGGCGAAAAAGAGGTAAACAAGGAGTAATGAATTGGATATTCGAAGAGGGTAAGTAATCTACCAAGCTATTTCTATCTTTTCTTCAATTTAGTCATGATTGCACATATTCATTCATTTTTATTGAATTGTTGAAAAGAGGGATGTGGGTTTTTAAGGAATTAAGCTAATATCAATTTTGCTAATACACTTGATTAATGCTTCATTATTATATGTGGCGAGAAGACATACTGGTAAATATTCTAAACTTATTGAATTGCTTTTAAAGTGTTTTTTCTAATTACTGGTTATAGAATAAATTAAGATATTAATATAACAACAATAAAAAAAATAATAAATTAAAACTAAATACATGAAAATATATGGAGTAATAATATTCTTAAGTTTCTTAGATATTTCTAACCGTCTGTTAACTGCAACAATATTATGAAATTAAATTGGTTATTTTCATATCTTCTACACTCTGAATTAATGAATTTCAAAGCTATATTTGTATGTATAGAATGATGAGGTGTACATGTCATTTCATATGGACTAGCATTAGTTAAAGGTATTAAACTGAATAAATTTACTTTAAACTTCTTTTAACAAATCGTTGGGCACATTATAGATTAAGATAATAATTATAGTTGAAAAAAAAAGGATAAATGGAATAATTATATTTATAAGTAGATGTAAATATATATTGTATGTTAAAACAAGATAATAGAATTACACTGAGATATGTATTTATTTGGAATTATACCAATTAGGATTCTCGGGTTATAAATTGCATCCACATGACTTCACTAGTATTAAGAATATGATTTTGAATTGGTTATGCTTTCTTGATATGTTAATAGGTCAAAATCGCGATACAGGAGCAAATAAGTCCAATTAGGCAAAGCCATCCAAATAAGGGCACCACTTGTGAGTATAATCTTTTAGCTTGTTATTTGACTTGTGTGATTATATGAGAATGTGTTGGAATGAATTATTTACTTATTTGGCTACAATGATTAGTAGCTTATCGTGCCCCAATGTGAATTGCATGAGTCTCTATGATGATATTGTGATGAAATTGAGATATGTGATCTCCAATGATGTTATTGATATGGAAATGAGATATGCGATCTCTATTGATGTTATTGATACGGAAAGGAAATATGTGATTATAGAAATGCATCCATCAGAGATTAATGGATTCTGTTATGGTCACTAATGACCTTGAATCACGCGAGACATCATCCGTTTTCGGATTACAGAGTACCGTACGACCACCCCGAGTTCACTGAACTCTACGTGAAATAAAGAATTACAGAGTGCCATGGCCATTTTCGTGATCACGATTTATTCTTGGTATTAGTTGGCCCATAACAGTAAAAGAATATGACCAAGCACGTGCATTTGTATGTTAATGAATGATACGATTAAATGATGTGAAATGGTTGTGATAATATGCTTGTGTGATGTTAAATAACTTGTTATTGGATTATACTTGCTGAGCTTGTAACTCACCAAATGCAATGTTGCCAATTTTTATTAATCCGTAGGAGGTGTGACAGAGGTCTAACGCATGGATCAAAGGTCGGCCGACTGGATTCCCATCATTCTCCCTCAGCTCATCATTTGCATTTCATATAGGGAGTTCTATTTTGATCTGTATATAAAAGGGCACGGTCGTTATGTTTTGTAATATGGATAAATGCACATGTGTGAATAACTGTTGTTAATCTTTGAAGTTAATACTTCTGCTTGCGAAAAAGGTTACAGATCCTGAATACCATGTGTAATACAGCCGTGTTGCATATGAACTAGTTTATGATGTAGAAATACATGTTATAAGGGTAAGGGTGTTACATAAACTGTAGAAATTAGAATATGTATTCTAAGTATCAAATATATTAAAAAAAATCATATGCTTTATTACTTAAAGGCCCAAATAAATTTAACAGTTTTGCCTATTGTGTCTACCGTGTAATGCCATGTTTTTCGTGTTTTTAGCGTCTTTGACTTTAAATTTTAGGCCCAATAAGATTATTGTGTTGCGTTTGGGCTTTAGTTTATCGTGTCAAGTTACTATTTATCGGGTTGATACGACCGATTTGTCTCCTCTAAGTGTCATCATCAAGTATAAAATTGGAAAATTATCAGTTTTTTTAGCTTTTTTTATATTTAGTTATTGGATTCTATTATTTGTGGCAAGAAAACAAACAATATGAAAAAATAGAATATGTCCATTTGATTGCTAATATAAATATATCACTTTGTTTTTATGAAGTAATTTCTACTTTTTATTTAGAAATAATATAGTCTTGTAATAATTCGTTATATAGATAATCATTGTTCTATATATATATGTATATATATATATATATAATTTTCTTATCTAAATCTTTATTTCTTAGCCCACCCTACTACTAATTTCTGGATCCGCCACTGGAGACAATGACAGCTTTTTACGCTTCCCGATACTTTTTTGGATAAATTTATGTTCCCGCCCTTTTTTTACACAAATTTACACTCCCGCCAAAAATTCTGAACTTTTTTACGTTGTTGTTTCAAAATTATTTTGAACATGTTTCAAACATTTTTCTTCCAATAAAATTTCGGTGAAAAAATAATTTTACTCCCGTTAAATAATCAATTTTATATTCGAAATAGCTTACAAAAAATCAAGAAATATACACATGAAATTTAATGACGCATTTAATAAAAACGTCAGGAAATGTAATTTACCTACCATAGATCTTGAGTCACAAATATATTTGTGACATGAAATTTAACAATACAACTCATGACACTTTCAAAAGCGTAGGTAATGTACCTTATGACTAGGGATGTGCACAGGATGGTTCGGAGATTTCAAGAACAACAATAATAAACCTTCGTCCCGAAAGTTTGGGATGGAGATTCGGTTCTAATGGGACTGGACGGGACGTGATGGGAAAGAGAATTGAAGATTCAAAAATGATTAATAAATAAAACACACAAAAAGGGGATAAATTAAGTGATAATTGCCCAAATTGCACCAAACAAATACACAAAACTCTTTTTTATCACTTTTCCATAAAAAAACTCTTTCTTACATAAAAAGGAGGTGTTTTTACATTTTTACCCTTACTTTAACTCAACCCCATAGTTAACTTTTTTCTCTCTCTTCAACACACATTTAATTTATTATCATTTATTATTTTGAAACTGTATACATACCGTGAAACTATACATATACCGTGAAACTAAGTTTATATTATCGTGGTGTTAGTATAATATCACGATTCTACGTATATACAACGTGAAATTACATATAACCGTGAAATTATGCATACTGCGAATTGATTGAGCATAATAATGTGAAGTTATATGTACCGTGAAATTATGCATACTGTGAAGTAGTGTGAAGCCCTCGATTTTTATTCGAACATGTACTTGTTTCACGTATCGTCCTTGTATTAATTTGACTATTTTACCGCGTCGCTTTGACAGGTAAATATTAATGATAAATAAATTTTTGCATTTAATTTCTTTTATTTATTACTTGTGATCATAATTATTTATTAATTCTATTTTGCATTAATGATCACTTAATCGATCATCATTATTATTATTTGTGTATCTATTAGTCACCTTAGAATTTTAAGAGACTATTTATTTTAGAGATTTATACCTTATAGAATTAAGAATTCGATTTAGAATAAGTGATCATGAGACTTACAAGTGATCAAGGAAATCACTAATTATTTTGGAGATTGATATTATTCACCTATTATCATCAAATTTGGGACAAAAAAATGGAATTACCACAAATACCCTTAAGGGGGACGACCATGATGGAATTTTTAGGGTAGAAATATCTCCCAACTCTTGTACATATACACCTTATGTATTCATCTTGTGTATTACTACACCATTAATTCAAACCTACATCTTAGATTAATTTACAAATTCCCCACCCCAATAATTACCAAACAAAAGTGATTCCCCCCTAAACTTAGCATTTTGGCTAATTGTCCCTAGTAAAGTAGCCTATTACAATTTTATGTCTTAATCCCCAAATTATTAACCTCACAAATCAATTAATCAAAACAAAACAAAAAAAAAATTGCCCCCCCCTCTCTCATTGCTCACGGCCAAATGGCCTACTTGGAGATCAAATTTTGTTTCAATTTTCATTCTTCCCAACTCTAAGACTTGAAGATCCTCTCACCTCTCTCTAAAAATCCTCCTACATCTCTCTACACATTTTCTTCTTCTTCTTAATACTTAACCAAAAATACAAGAAATTCCCCTCTTAAACTTCACAAAAAATCGAACCATATACTACACAAGGTAAGAAATTTTCTTCTTCAATCTATTCTTATACCTTCTAGCTCACCTCTTTCACCTTCTAATTTAAGTTTGATTTTTGATTTTGAGGTATACTTAGAAGATCATTTGAGGATATTAAGAGACTTGAGGTCATCTTGAAGAAGAAATTGTGTAGAAAGTTGGACAATAAGGTAAGAAATGAGATTTTTAGTACATTTTCTCCTTCACTTTCTATTTTCCAAATTTTGACACTCCATTTTTATTTTTGGAGTTTTAGGGGCTGACCTTGAAGGTTGATATTAAGAGTGACCAAAATCTTACATTTTGAAGCCATTACTAGTCACACTTTACTCACTACACAAGGTAAGTGTAGTATTTCCAATTTCTCATCATCTACTTCTTCTCCTTAAATCTTTAACCTCATTTTTCTAACTCCTATATTTTTTTTGATTTTCCTTGACTTAGGGGCTGACCTAAGTCACTTCTTCATCAAGAGTGATTTATTCCATTTTTCACCAACAAATCAATCTTTAAGGTGGGTGAAAAAATCCTTTCATCTTCTAGGTGTTTTACTTAAAAATGCATATAGTATTTTGATTTTGAGCACTTGAGATATATATTATGTATTGCATGCTATTTGCTTGTATCAAGTTGGAAAAATTATCAAGTGTTGCTCAAAAAATGCGATTTATCGAAAAATAGGGCATACATGTACACTTTATTGTTATACTTGATGAAATTTTGTATGAGAAGGATATGTATGTGTATGACTCTTGAAATCTATGTTTTGAATGATTTATAACCTGGACAAGTCGAGCATAATTGATTAAATTTCAACTTTTGGACTTAAAATGCAAAAATGGAAAGTTGGTGGACTTAATTGCAAGAAAATAAAACTTAAGGGACTCCTTTGTAATTTTTGATTTTTGGGACTGAACTCAGGTTCAAAAATTATATTTTGACATTTTAATAAAGTTTTAAGAGTTTTTAGATAAATAAAATCAACCCTTAAAAGCCCAAGGACTAGATTGTAAAATTTTAGAAGTTTAAGGGCTATTTTGCAATTTTCGAAACTGTACCAGACCCTAATTTTAAAATTTGAAATCTTAACTCTTAAGGGACTGGAAATAACATATTTTAAGTGTATTCCAAAAATCCAAGTGTTTAGAGCTTGGAAAGTAATTTTATAAAAATTGAGGGACCAAATTGTAAAAGATTAAACTTGAGGACCAAAATACAATTTCCAGGACTTATGCAGTCAATGCACCTGGAAATACTAATTTAACTATAATATAATTATATCTTGGACCCAAGGTTCAAATTTCATAACAATTAGACCCGTAAAAGCCTTAAGGGCAATTATATCAAAATGGGACAAAAATGAGATTTTCAAAAGTTAAGGGACCTATACTTGCTTCTTTTAAAAAATGCTTTTGTCCCAATATCCCAATAACATTAGTGACATTTTACAACTAGAATCACATTAAAAGCCCTTCCGGTTTGTGAGTTCCAATTATTTTAAACTTAGAGCCCGAAATGACAATTTTAACAAATTTGGGGCTAATGTGAGAATTTTATAAAAACTCGACCTCAAAACTTTAAAAACCTGAATCTCTAAATAATTTAGAGAATTTAGGAACTGACCTAATAATTTTTCAAGGTCGGGTTATTTATTTATTCAATTTTTAACCCCAAAAGAATTAGTTTTTACAAAACGGGGCTAATTGTAAATTTTCTTTTTACAAGGACCTAACTCGAATTATTTTTATTTTAAAGAAACAACCCTGGACCCTCTGACTTTAATTATTGATTAAAATATTTTATTTTCTCAAAAATCCCCTGAATTTTTGGATCGTCTTGACCGATTAATACGCGATCGTGGGGCGACTTCCTCGTCTTGCGATTTCGAATCTATAACGGACTTATGTTCCACCTAATCTTTCAAGATATCGAGGATTGCTTATCCTCCCGATAATCATCTTCATCCAAATAACTCCACCAACGCCATAAATGCCTTGCGCAAATTTTCGAAAACTTTCCTAAAATGCTTCCATGAATCAATAATACTCGACTGTCTGGTTGACTACCTGAACATGTACTTACTTTCCTGTCCGAGTCAACTTGGTGTGTCAAGCTCACAGTCAGAATGGATACGTCGGGGATGGAACTGGGCAGCTCGACTGCTATTCCACTCTCTGGCACCATCGTACTAATCCCGCAACTGAGGGACGGAGTTTGTCCAAGGAAAGGGGGTCGTAGTACTTGAGGTATAATCATGATTATGACGAATCCGAGCCTTGCAAGCTCCAATGTGGATTTTGTCTTTGCCTATGGAGCGATAAAGTGACAGGTCTTGGACCATCTTGAACGAGGAGTTACAAGGAAGAACGAAGGAATCGCTGTCTGATCCACACGATTTCGGAGTTAAACGGACCCGATTGGTTGGAACTACAAATCCGTACGCAACCGCTACTTGTATTGCATGGGTTGGCGCTACAAATCCGTACGCAACCTTTGCTCGTTTGCATAGGATTGGCGTTACACTCAGTACGCAATCCTACCTGTCTTGCCTGAATCATAGTGCTTGTGTGACCACGAACTATTTCTTAAACTATATAAGTATATTACTTAATATATATTTATCACGACGCTTGTGGACTATGTGTGAAAACATGCATCATACCTCATGCATTTTCATACAACCGTTTTCTCGCATTAACTATATACATCGCCACACTCTCACACGATCACCCCATCCACTGAGATTTCTGTCTCATCCCCTCCTGTTTTCTAACCTTTAGAAGAGGAGTACGTTGAAGATGTCAAACCTACCACGGACTGAATCATGTGCTTCGCCTGTCGTACTAGTTCCTATAATCTTTGATGTCAAGGCGACATTTTCTTTTGCTTTTGTTATTGTTGAACTCCTTCATTCTATTTTAGTTTGGACTGTAAGTTTAAACTCGGATATTTTGATGGATTGTATTCGGATATTGTCGGACCTTGAGATGTAACTCGTACTTGTGTGTATTTTATGCCGCTGCATTAGACTCTATTTCACTTGGAGTTTTGTATCATTGGTTTAGACTGTTGAATTATTCTGTTTAAGTGATTGATCGTCGTCGCGTCGCGTTTGGGGCGTGACAAGTAGAAAGTACGTGGATGTTTTTAAAAACACGTCTAATATCTAGATTGTTGTTATTTATTATTATTTTTGCAGATGAATTGGCGTAATTTGATAGTTCACGGATTAATTATAAGTTCATTTTATTAATAAGTACACGGAGTAATTATATTATTCAAAGTTGTCATAAATTAAACTATGAAATTATAAACTACCATGAAGCCCTGTATTCCATGAAGTGAATGAGACTAATACAGTGATGTTAGTATATTAACATGAAGCTCTATATAGAATAATACCGCGAGGTTAGTAAAATTATGCATGTTGTGAATCGATTGAGTATAATATTGTGAACTCATATGTACCGTGAATTATGCATATCATGATAAGTAGAAATTATGTGGACTTTTTTAAAGACACGTCTATTATCCAGACGTCCATTATTTATAAATTATTTTAGATGAATTGCCATAATTTGGTAGTTCAATACGGTGGACATTTGCAAGGATTCGAATATGTCGGTGGAGAAGACGAGATAATAGTTATTCATGATGGAGGCAATTATTTTTCGGAAATTATGAAGACTTTGCACGATAGCGTGGAGACCGATTTATGTGAATAACAATTCTAAAAAAATTGTTAATAATTTATTAAATTAATAACCAAATATTATATGAATAATAATGAAATCATTGTTTTTACATTAATTCTAACAATACGTGAATTCTAAAAATAACACTTATTGTTTTCCCCAAAAAAAAAACACTTATTATTTTAAAGTTTTTTTTTTTGGATGAACTTAATTATTGTTTAAAGTTAAAAAATTGAAAACAACTCAATGCATTAATAAGATAAGTATGACTTAAAGTGTATTAATCAGTTTGACTTCACGGTATACTGATTAATACGACTTCACGTATATTAATCTGAATGACTTCTCGGTATACTAAGTATTATTACTTACTGATATTTGTCTGGTTCAACTTCGCGGTATTTCAATTAATATGACTTCACGGTATGACAATTAGTATGACTTCCCGGAGTGACTTCACGTTTTAATAATTAATATGACTTCACGGTATATTATTAGTATGACTTCCCAGTAAAACAATTAGCTTGACTTCACGGTATATTATTAGTACGACTTCCCGATATAATAATTAGTATGACTTCTCGGTATTTTAAGACTTCACGATATAAGATTGTACATTGAAGGGGGAAAAATCCTAAGTCAAAAGAGGGTGGACCAAGTCAAGTATGGTTGAGTTGTGGTGGTGTAGTTAAAAAAGTGTAGAAAAGAGTTTTTTTAAAAGTGTGGGTAAGAAAGAGTTTTAGTTGTTAAAAAGGTGTAAAAAAAAATTCTCCGGAAAATTAATGTAAAAATTATTAAACTATTATACTTTCAATCTTTTTTTTAGTACAATCTCAAAAATAGATATTAAGACCATTAGACGTATACGAGTTTAAGTTTTTGATATTTTATATTTAACTTATATATAAAATTTCTATAATTCATATTTAAGTGTTAAATATTTAATGTTGTAATTATAAATATTTCTTTCATGATATAGACTATACTGCAGTGTTAGTTTATTATCAATTTAGTGAATTAAATTCAAATTCAATTATTCATTTCATATAATGATAAAGTATGCTAAACTTTTGTTTTGGTAATTTCTAAGAAAACTTCACTTTTGGTCCCATTAGACTTACATGATTTTAGTCCCATTATACTTACTTTTAGTCCCAAATCGATATTTTTCACCAAAAATAATCCCATAGGACTCGGAAACTGAAAATCCATTAAAAAATTAACGGAAACCGTTAGTGATGACAAAAATGGTCCCATAGGATACCAAAGTTAAATTTGTAACGACAAAAATGGTCTCATAGGACACCAAAGTTAAATTTTTAACCAAAAATGATCCCATTATTCTTTTTTTTTTGGTTAAATCTAATATTATTGATGATAAAAATTATTTTAAATTTTATATTTTGAGTTATTTATTTAAATTAATATTGTGAATGTCCAACTTGAAAACTAAAAAAAATCTCTGTCCTTCAAATATTTTTCTAAAAAATGTCTTTTTCCAGTGCGCTTTATTTGACTAAAACAAATTATCTTACTCAAATTATTTAGAAAAATAAATAATTTTCCTATATTGTTTTTTAGTTTAAATCACTTCTTGATTTTGAAAATACAAATAATAACAAAAATCACATTTACGTATTGGAAAGTAAATGTAGTTCAACTATCAATAAAATAAAAATGTTTACGATATTAAATAATTTCATAATTTTTAAATATAGGAATTATTTTTAAAATTGTTAGAAAAATACTATTAAAAATATTTTAGTAATGTTAACCTAGCTCACATTTTGTTTTTCATTTTCAAATATTATATTTCTTAATTTTTATGTTTTTAAATCAAACTTTACATTTTCTCAAAAAATAAAAAATAAACTGTACATATATACACTGGGTTATATGAGACCAGTATCATGGAGCAAGAAAATAGGGACCCAAAAAAAAACTTTACATATATATACATACATGCACTGTGTTATATATGCATGTATTTGATCTTTTTTCGTATTACACTTTTACAAAAAAAAAATTAATTAACATCTACTTTTAAAAGTTATTTTTCAGAAAATTTAAATTCTATAATTTGAGTTATAAATTTTATCATTTATTTTACTTTGTTAATTTTCTAATTAAAATAAATGATACATGTATTTCACCTTTTTTTTTGTATTACACATTCCCGAAAAAAAATTATCTAACATCTATTTTTAAAAATTATTTCCCAGAAATTATCTAACATCTATTTTTAAACCTTACCAACTTTTCAAATTAGTCCTTTTAAAAATTCAGAGTTAATACTTCACAACTGTGTCCTTGATGGACAGCTAAGTTAGTTAATCAAATAGAGAGTTAGTCACTCAACAGACTGATCGAGCCGTTGATAGAATAACTCAACTATTTTGACTAAAGACTTAACTCGACCGTGTGATTTGTTTTCAAATGAAGACTTAACACCCTTGAATTTGGTTAAGTTTGTTTTAATACTTGGTTTTAGCACTCGATTGATTATCAATTGGATAGCAAATTTATCGTGAGATATAAAAATAAGATCACGGAAATTAAAGTCTTAAATGTAAATGACACAATAAGTTTTATTGAGGTTCGAAGATGGGGTAATTCTTCTACTCCTCTCTTCTCCAACTCCTAGAGTAATCCACTAAGTATTGATCAATATACGAGTGGTTAACATCCCGATAAAAGTCTTGATCACACAAATTGACTTGATCCTTTGGGACTCGATGCGGAGATGCCTTGGTCACAGAGTGGCTTCTTGACGACTCGCTTCTTCACAGTGCAGCGTGCCTTGCTACTACAGACCCACTTGCTCAAGCTTCTTGGATTTGATCACGAAGCCCTCCAAAACTTGAGACTGTTCGACCTTGAACCTTCCTACAATCCTCCGTGGAATGTAGACCCCTTGATTCTTCAAAAATTTCCTCTTCAACTGATTGAAGTTATCTTTCCTTCACAGGTGATTGTTGGATTGATTTCCTTCGTAATGTAGGCTTGAGGATTGATCTTGAATGATTTGAGAATATTTTTGGTTACAGTTCAAAATGTTTGCTTGAATGTTCGTGGTTCAGGTAGTCAAGGTCACCTATTCTCAAATAAATTCCTCAGCCTTTTATAGTGATCTTTCAAAAATCTGCCCGTTGAAGAGATATGCTTATTTTTGAAAGTCACTTGTGGTCGTTGGCTTGTCTTGTTGCAGTTCTTGGAATTGCCATTTCCTCGTATGAATGATTCTTCAGCTTTTCAGTGTTCTGACACAGGTGTAGTGCTTCCCATTGGTTTATTCCTCTTGCACGCTTCTGGGACTGAGCACTTCAAGAAAGGTAGTATGGAAGTATTACTTGTTTAAGTAATTCTCTTGATTTTTGTGCAACGGATCTCTTCCAGTTATCTCGACTTGACTGCATTTTCTTAACATCCCCAGGTGACTTCGAGTCATCTTCCAATCATTGGATGACTCTTCTGTCACTTCAACCTTGAGACTTGGCTATCTTGAGTTGACTTGACTGATACTTTACTCAGCTGCATCTCAGCTGCACCTTCAGTCGAGTTCCTGTCTTCTCTTCTTTGCCACACTCAGCTACCTCACAACGGAGTCTTCCTTTTTGTCTCTAGTTGACTTCTTGCATGTTTAGGCATAGCTGACTTGACTCAGCTCGACCATCCCTATCTATTACAATGCAATTTACAGCAAAAATGGGGTGCCAACTTCTATTCTAAGTTTTACATGGCATTCATCAAAATCTACAAAATAATTTCCCAACATAAATTCTTAGCCACTGAAAATTTGGTCAAAGTCGGGTCGACGCCCACTTTCTCAAAACCAAATTTCCAACAATCCCCCACATGAGTGGAAATTAATGCATGCATGAATGCAAACACGCAACCAGTCCTCAAGAGACAATACTGCATCCGGAAAGGTAGCTTGTGGCTTTGAACCTTCCGTAGTTAGTACCATCAGGTACACTGGCGGCCTAGTGGACGCAATGCCTTGAACTATTCCTCCAAGGTGTATACCGAGACAACAACATTAACACAGGTAAGGTCTCAACACCTCCTGTTGTCACGTTTTGTGTCCGTTTCGGCCATGGACACCACTTTGGATTCATAAGTATTACTTTGAAGCGACCCTCACTTCTCACTTACATAGGTGATTTCCTATTCAAGTATCCTGCCATACTTAACCTGAACGAGGTGTAGGAATCATTAAAAGTCAAATGACTTAGCCTCACCACAACTTGCAGGTGTTTCAACAATTGGCATTGCTCTCTAGGGATGGGTTGAAACATTGTTTCTAAGTGTTACAACATAACCTTCATAGCTTAGTTTTCCCATTGAACCAAGTTCTTGGGATCTCCAGTCATCATGGTTGGGTTACCACTATGATGGTTATTTTTACTTTGTGGACTTTAAGCCCATTCCCTCTAGCAATTTACTCAATTGATCTCGATTGATCCTTTTCACAAAGGATCGCCCAAATTATCTTTTGACTTTACGTAGTCAATGACATCACACCATTTGAGATCAATTGTCTAACGGTATTGTGTCTCCGACGAATATGTCTAGACTTACCGTTATACATATTGCTCTGTGCCCTTCCTATAGCTGCTTGGCTATCACAGTGAATCGTCACGAGAAGGCACAGGCTTCCTCCAACATGGAATATCTTCCAAAAAGTTTCGAAGCCACTCAGCTTCTTCACCAGCTTTGTCCAAAGCTATAAACTTAGATTCCATGGTGGACTGAGCTATACATGTTTGCTTCGTGGACTTCCACAATACCGCACCACCTCCAATGGTGAATATGTATCCACTAGTGGAATAAGAATCTTTCGAATCCAAAATCCAACTAGCATCACTATACCCTTCAAGTACAACCGGATATCTCGAGTAGTATAGCCCATACTCCAAGGTATACTTAAATTATTTTAACACCTTGGTTAACGCTTTCCAATACTCGTGGCTTGGATTGTTCGTGAACCTACTCAACATATTTACAGGGTAGGCCAAGTCTGGATGTGTACAATTTGTAATGTACATCAGACTGCCTATAATACGTGAGCATTCCATCTGAGCCACTGGTTCTGCTTCATTAGCAACCAGATTTACACTTAAATCAATGGGCATCTTTGAAGGTGAACTGTCAAAAACATTGAATTTCTTGAGCACTTTATCCATATAGTGGGATTGTGACAAGATAATTCCATTATGAGTTTTACTGATTTTTATCCCCAGGATCACATCAGCAGTCCCCATATCCTTCATGTAGGAGTTTCTCTTTAACATTTTTTTCGTGTCCATGATATTATCATGACTACTGCCCATGATTAACAAATCGTCTACGTATAGACAAACTATGACAAATGCTTCCGATGTCCCTTTGACATATACGCATTTATCACACTCGTTGATTTTAAACCCATTTGACAACATCGTGTTATCAAACTTAAGATGCCATTGTTTTGGAGCTTGTTTCAATCCGTACAATGATCTAATTAACTTGCACACTTTCTTTTCTTGATCGGGTGCAACAAACCCTTCAGGTTGTTCCATATAGATTTCAGCATCTATCTCTCCATTCAGAAACGTCGTCTTGACATCCATCTGATGAATCTCTAGATTGTGCAAAGCAGCAATCGCGAGAAGCACCTGAATAGACGCAATCCTTGTTACCAGAGAATAAGTGTCAAAGAAGTCATACCTTTCTTTTGTTAGACCAAGTGGCTACGATAATCTAGAGGAGGGTGAATAGATTATCCCGGTTTATCAGATTTTGCCCTCTTTTTCGAATGATCAAGCAAAGATGAAAGCTATAAGTGCGGAAATTAAACAACACTCGATGATTTATAATAGTTCAACCCACCTAGGGCCTAATCTACTACCACCCCAGTATCTTCGGGATGGATTTCAAAAAGAAAAAAGGATTTTATTAATTACCAAAATTAATACAACACCACCTTGAGGATTAACACAATCCTCTTACAACACCTTCAAGGAGATTACCACAATCTTCCTTCAACACCTATGAAGAGTACCACACTCTTCAACACCTAAGATCACCCAAGTGTGCTCTTACCACAAGAACAACAACAATGATATCTTGTTTTGGATGATGGACAAAATTCAAGATTACAACTCTATAATAACAATACAAAGATTGAGTGCAAGTGTAATCAAGAATCAAAAGCCTAGACCTCAAGAGTGTGCAAGTGAAAGTACTTAGGCTAATACAACAAGATATGAATGTGTTTGCTTGTATGCTCTTTGCTTGTATGTTGTGTTGTGTCTTGTTGCTTGAATGGAGCCTCTATTTATAGCAGAGGTCTTGACTTGATTTCCAGACATAGGCTCATCCTTGGGGAGTGATTTTCTGCAAAAGAAACCATTTAAAATCAAGATTATAGCTGTTAGAAATCAATCCCACAAATTAGGGAAAAACTGTCTGAAAATGCAATGGATAATTTGCTGATAAAAGAGGTGTGCGACCGGTCGCGCTGAGATAAGTTTAAAATGAAATTTCTGCGAAAAATACACAGGAGGACCGGTCGACGAGGGGTCCGACCAATCGCCCCCTATGTTGAACGGTTGGAGGTCCTTCAAAATGAGAAATAGAGAAGTCTGTTCTTCGAGGGCAAGTTCTAGGCACCGGTCGTCCTATGGTCGACCGGTCGCTCATACCGGTTGAGCTCAGGGTCGACCGGTCGCCCCCCTCAATTTTCCCTCCGTCCCTTTTTCTGTTTCAAAACTCAACACATGTACGGGTTGCCCTATAGGGCGACCGGTGGAGCATGAAACAGAAGTGTTGTCCAATTTTTTATCGAAAATAAACTTCAAGAAATATTCCGGAAAATTAGTAAAAATATTTTAAAACAATCGGGAGTATTTGGACAACATTTAGGAACATTGTTTTGGTTAAAAACTCATTTGAACAAAATCATCAAAATCATGATAAAAACATTTATCTAACAAACTCCCCCTTTTTGATGATTACAAACCAAAACAATTTTCAAGAGGACGATTTTGAAAACAAAGCAATTTTCCGGTCAAGGAGTACACTATCTGTTTAAAAGGGAGTTAAGATTTTCAAAAACATTTTACAAAAGCTCCCCCTATCAACAAGCATAACAAGAAGAATAATTACAAAAGCTAGAAGCATAAGCTTTTACAAGAAAAACATAAACATCATGAGCTTAGAAGCTCCCCCTGTCAAAATACTCAATTATCCATGAACATAAGTCCATAATACATCCAATGGACTAAGACTACATCACAACTAATGGCTTTAACAAGCCATGGCTTATAGCTTTTTTTTGCGAGCTTTTTATTAGCTTATTTGAGCCAATGAGCCAATTTCCTGTTTCTCCCCCTTTGGAATCATCAAAAAGAATGTTAGGATGATAAAAACATCATACATGTATATCAAAGTGCGCCAAAGAGTCAAGTTATCAACCGTTTTGAAGAAAAGAGGCTAGAGTCCAAATAGAAATGGGAGAAATTAATCATTTGAAATCCATAAGCTCGTTTGATTGGCAAGACATGATCTCAATAAATATATAAGACATTTGAAAGCATAAGAGTCATGTAAACGTTGAAATTTTCTTTGCGACAATTCATCGAACACTTTGCGGGTGTGAAAAATAGAAGAAGTTGTATAAGGCCCTTGTAAATGAATCAAGCCAAAACAATTCATCACAAAATCAGTTCAAACAATATTCATACAATAATAATTAAAGAGCTCATCACAATCATATGAAACTAGCATCAAAAAATGACACATAAGTCAAAAACTCAAGGGTTCAACCCAATTGAGCTAAGAGAGTAGAATTCTTACCATTTAATCGGTAAAGATGAGCAAGTATGATGATAATCGAGTCTAATGAAGTCCAAGATATAAAATGAATGCAAGAAAACAAATTTGAAGTGAAATTTGTGTGCTATTTGCGAAGGGGACGAAAAATGGACAAAATGAGCCAAAATGGCTTAGTCTGAGAATAGAGGGGATTTTAACCAAAAATTGCAATGGGCGACCGGTCGGAGGTAGGGCGACCGGTCGAAGGCATGGCCGACCGGTCGGCCTTACCCCAGTCAGCCCACTGGTTCATTCTGTTTTGTAAAATCCGAAGTTTGAACCAAAAATCCGATTTTTCGCCCCTAAGTTTTAAAAACGTGCAAAATGCAAACGTAAACCTCATTCAATATGCATTATGCCTAACCGAGCTTGTATTGACGCAAAAGTCTCGAAAGATAACGATTTTGTAAAAATGTTCGCCAATTAATCTTGAGATGGTACGAAAGATATCTCAATTTTTCGTTTAGAAATACAATCCCTTAGAAAATGATGTCGAATCTCAATATGTTTAGTACGGTTATGATGAACTGGGTTTTGAGCAATATTTATAGCGGATATATTATCACAAAAGATAGGAACATTTTCAAAAGAATATTCGGCCGTTGAAATTGAAACACAATTTTGTTTTTTGAAAACCAAGAAACTAGGCAATCGCCCAAAAATTGACATGATACGAAAGTACTTTTATGATCATCAATATTACCTGCATAGTCCGAATCACTATAACCTTTAAGAGAAATTTTTTCATTCTTTGGATAAAATAAACCATATTGAATAGTGCCTTTCAAATATCTAAAAATCCTTTTAACGACACTCATATGAGATTATTTGGGATTGCTTTGAAAACGAGCACATAGGCATACAACATGAAGAATGTCTGGTCTACTTGCGGTTAAATAAAGTAAACTACCTATCATACCTCGATACTTTGATTCATCCACGGACTTGTCTTTCTCATCTTTGTCATTTTTGACATTTGTTGCCATAGGGGTAGAGACGGTTCTTCCTTCTTCAATGCCGAACTTTTTCAAAAGTTCTTTTGTCTATTTTGATTGCGAAATATAAATACCTTCTTGGCATTGCTTAATTTGAAGTCCAAGGAAGAAATTAAGCTCCCCCATCATACTCATCTCAAATTCACCTTGCATCAACTTCGAAAATTTCTTGCATAAGGATTCATTAGTAGCACCAAAAATAATATCATCAACATAAATTTGCACAAGTAAACAATCTTGCCCTTTTTCAAAAACAAAGAGAGTAGTATCAACTTTACCTCTTGTAAAACCATTTTGCAAAAGAAATGGGCTAAGTCTATCATACCATGCACGGGGTGCTTGTTTTAAACCATACAAGACCCTTTTAAGTTTATAAACATCATTAGGCCTAGAAAAATTTTCAAACCCCGGAGGTTGTTTTACATAGACTTCTTCTTGAATAAAGCCATTTAAAAAGGCGGATTTAACATCCATTTGGTAAAGTTTAAAATTTTTAAAACAAGAATAGGCAAGCAAAATACGAATAGCTTCTAAACGTGCTACGGGTGCAAATATTTCATCATAATCAATACCTTCTTCTTGATAATGCCCTTGAGCTACTAACATTGCCTTGTTTCGGACGATGTTACCTTGATCATCGAGTTTGTTCTGAAATACCCATTTTGTACCAATGATTGTTTGAGATGGAGGACAAGGTACTAATTCCCATACATTATTTCTTTCAAATTTATTCAACTCCTCTTGCATTTCCAAAAACCAATCCTCATCTTCAATAGCTTCCTTAGCATTTTTAGGCTCTTTTTGAGATATAAAAGCTTTCTAGCAAATTTTCTTCGGGTCATTACTTTATCAAGGGGATCACCAATAATAAGATTTTTTGGGTGATCTCTTTTAAATTTCAATGCCACGTGAAGATCCGAAGTATCACCTTTGTCTTCTTGAGGAACATTTGAAGTGGATGGTTGATCACTTGAGGTAGAAGGTTGATCATTTTGAGCATCATTTTGAACAATGGGTTCAATACCATCTTCTTCGTCACTATCATCATTGGGTATCCTTTCAACACCCGAGACTTCATTCAATTTTACATGAATAGATTCTTCAACAACCATACTAGTCTTATTGTAAACCCGATATGCTTTGCTCTCGGTTGAATACCCCATAAATATTCCTTCATCGGCCTTAGGATCAAGTTTGTCCAATTGATCCTTAGTATTCAAAATAAAACACTTACATCCACCTCAGAAGACCCCAAGACAGCTGACACTGTTGAAGGGACTGTCCAAGGCCTCACTGCAGTTGAGACTGTAGGAGGTAATGAAGGCCAACGGGAGGTTGAGACTTCCCGGGGTAAAGAAACTGAAGCACAGAACATCCCTCCTACTATCATTGACCCATCTGAAAAGGAGATAAATGCTCTTCACGATTCCCAGGATAATCCTGATGTAACCTTTCTGGGATCCGAAGGTGAAGATGAAGCTGAGTCAACCCCTATTGCCGATCCAAAAGACTCAGCCGAGGATGTTCTTCCAAGCACGAGTAAGTCTGACCTTAAGGCTACTCGCCAAACATTTAATTTTGATGATGATCCACCCATGGAAATCTCATCATCGTCCGATGACGCTCCTGATATGGCCAAGGACCAGTCAACTCATGTGGAAAAACCAGTTGGGACCGAAGAAGCTGTTAAGACAGCTGAGGCTCAGCAAGCTGGGTGAACTTCACAATAGACCACAGCTGAAACAGAGTCAACTGCGCAGGCTCCTCAAGCTGCAGTAGGATCGACTCCACCGGGAACTTCACGAGCAAAAGTTGTCATTGAGCAGATTCTAGTTGCCCGTGATGATCCTTTTGTAGAATCATTTCCCTTATCTCTGGAGGTTCCTGACCTCCCCAAGAATTAGCTAGAGATCGAGAGCGCTTCCATAAACTCCGATCCTGTTATTCCCACGGACACCATTGTTCCAAAGAGACTATGACTTTGACGCCGCTTGGCCGCCACCGAGACAAGAATAACCGAGGTTCGAGAAGTTTTCAAAGCCATATTTGCGAGATTGAAAAGATGGAGAGGCACCAGGCCTCACCGGACATGAGGCGGATAACGAGAGATGCAAACCTTATCTGCGACTGCGAGGCATAATTGTTAGTATCCGGGAATGGTGGCAACAACAGACAATGCGCGTGGAACAAGCTCGATATTTCAGGACATTGTTCAACAAGTTGCTAGTCTGGCGGGCTGAGAATGCTTATGCGAAGACAAGAATGCAAGAGAACATCAAACGAATGCATGAATCTCACACCACAGAGATACAGCTGCTGCGTGAACATAATAAGCAAGAGCTCCTGCGCGTAGAGGATAACATGGATTGGAAGTTTAGCCTCCTCATGGCTGAGATGAAGCTAGTAACAACTGAATCCAACGCCACCCGCTCCGAATGCATGCGATACTCCGCAGGATTCGAAGCATAACTCACTATCGGCGCTTAGAATTCATGATTGCTAGCTTGTTTCAGGGTTCCTCTCTCCTTTGATGATGCCAAAAAGGGGAAGAGGAATACCTAAAGGCATTGAAAGGATCTGAAGCTGAAAAAGACGACACAGCTGTGAAGGGAAAGACAACGAGGAAGAGAGAAGAGAGAAGAAAGGAAAATCGTGAGGGGGAAGGTTCGAAAGATGTGACCTTGATGATTGCTAAAACCCCCAACAAGGTCTTGTCACGGTGATATCATCGATCAAAACTCCCGATGACTCTGCCACTCCAACGCTCTCTGATGCCCATGGCTGAAAAGAGAAAGATAGTTGAAGCGAGGGATGAAGGAAGTAGAAGGAAAGATGAATGCCCGAGTTATGGATATTCGAAACAACATGGAGGCATTCCAATGCACAAAGACACCTATGCCATTTCGGATGTCGGGCAGGCCAAGATCTTTTGATGAATTTAAGACGCCGCATCTCAAGGTTACTTCGCAAATATGTCCATGGCTCAAGCCTGGGATTTGTACTGGGAAAAAGTGTAAGTCCAAGCGGCTACGATAATCTAGAGTGGGGGGGTGAATAGATTATCTCCATATTTTCAATTTCGCCCTCTTTTTAAAACCGAATGCTCAAATACAATATAAAGGTGCGGAATGTAAACAACACACGTCGATTTAAAGAGGTTCAACCCACCTAGGGCCTAATCCTCTACCACCCCAGTATATCCGGGATGAATTTCAAAAAGAAAAAAAATTTTATTAATTACCAAAATTAATACAAATTCAACTTACAACACCTTGAAGAGCACCACTGTAGGTCCCAAGGGGTGTAAGTGTAAGGTTTAGAGGGGGGGGGTTGAATAAACCTTACCAAATTTTCGATTTAGTCCTTTTAAATATTCGAGTTAATACTACACAAACCCTTGATGGACACCAATTTAGTTGATCAAGAGAGTTAGTCTCTCAAATGACTCAACGAGTGTTGATGGAATAACTCACTTGTTGGGTCTAAATTAACTCAACTCGTGGTTTTGTTTTTCAGTGGAAGACTTAACACCCTTAAGTTTGATTAAGCAAGGATTTAGTGCTTGGTTTAGTACTTATAAATTATCAAGTGGATAGCAAATTTATCAAACAGATTTAAGCGCTTAAGATGCGGAATTAAATTCTTTGAAATGTAAATGACACAATGAAATTTTTATAGAGGTTCGAAGATGGGGTAATTCTTCTACTCCTCTCTTCTCCAACTCCTGGAGGAATCCACTAGGTATTGATCGAGATACAAAGTGGTAACAGTCCGGATACAAGTCTTGATCACACAACTAACTTGATCCTTTGGGACTCGATGAGACGCCTTGATCACTCACCAAGCTTCTCGTGCGACCAGCTTCTTCACAGGGCAAACACCTTGCTACTAAACTCACTTGCTCAAGCTCTTTGGATTTGATCACGAAGCCCTCCAAAAGCTTAAGACTTGGTTCGACCTTGAACCTTCCTACAATCCTTCGTGGAATGTAGACCCCTTGATTTTTCAAATTTTTTCCTCTTCAACGGATTGAATTTATCTTTCCTTCACAAAGAGTGTTGGATTGATGTTCTTCGTAGTGTAGGCTTGAGGATTGAGAATGTTTGATTTTCTAATAATTGCTTGAACGTTTTTGGTTCAGTCAGAACTTGTGTCTCTCTTGTGTCGCGCTTCTCAAATAAGTTCCTCGGCCTTTTATAGTGATCTTTCAAAAATTTACCCGTTGAAGAGATAGGCTTATTTTTGAAAGTCACTTGCGATCGTTGGCTTGTCTTGTTGCGATCCTTGGAATTGCCATTTCCTCGTATGAATTGTTCTTTCACCTTTTCGGACTTCGACACGGTGTAGTGCTTCCCATTGTTCATTCCTATTGCACGCTCGGGACCGAGCACTCCGAGAAAGGTGGTATGGAGATATTACTTGTTTAAGTAATTCTCTTGATTTCTCGTGCAACGGATCTTTTACTGATTATCTTGACTTGATCGCATTTCTTTGCTTTCCCCAGGTGACTTAGAGTCACTTCCAATCATTTGATGACTCTTCATCACTTCAACTTGAGACTTGGCTTTTCTCGAGTTGACTTGACCGATACTCCACTCACCGCATCTCGGCCTACTTCTTGATGAGAGTTCCCGTCTACTCTTCGTTGCCGTACTCACTGTCTCGCAAATGGAGGCTTCCTTCTAGTCTTCATTTGTCTTCTTGCATGTTAGGGCGTAGGCTGACTTAACTCAAATACTTGGCGACTCTATTTATTACAATGCATTTTACAACAAGAATTGGGGTGCCAACTTCCTATTCTAAGTTTTACATGGCATTCATCAAAATTTAAACAATAAATTTCCTAACAATTTCCCCTTTTTGATGATGCCAAAACTTAAACCATTCAAAAATGCAAATAGCAAAGATACATACAGATAGTGTATTGACATAGAATGTATGCGAAATCAATCCTTTTATTGATCATAACATTCTTGTTCTTTTACACAACTCAAGTTTACAAGGTGTATCGAGCACATATTTGTCTACACGAAAAATAAAGAATTTATAGCTTTATTTCGAGAAGACTTACATTGTATGTATTTACATAATAAAATACACGAAGGGGTGGACAAAGAACACTTCATCTCCTTCATTGTCTCATTCTTTCATCTTGTTCAAGATCTTCTTCTCTTCTTCTCTTTTTCTCATCGTCACACTTGCTTCTTTTTCTTTTCATATGCCTTCCTGGCAGCTTCATCTCTTCTTAATCTTTCCTGTCTTTCCTCCCATAGCTGAGTCTGTCTCTTGTTTTCTTCTTCTATTCTTTTCGCATACTCGATTACTTTTAGCCACTTGCAAATTTGCTACTTGGTCAAGCCCGCCCAAGGTAGATCCCTCCTTTCTTGCCTGGACTATGTACTCAATGTTTTTGGGCAGAGGCCTAGGTCTGAAACCTGTTCCTCCACCACTACTTCTTCCTCTACCTCGGGCGTGTATTGTATCTTGGGTCTTTCTTCTTCCTGAATGAGTGACCAGCAGAGTGACTTGCCGTGAGTCTGTCGCTGTCGCTTCTTCACACAACGTGAGACCCTTTTCAAAGATAAGTCCCAAGTCCCAAGCTTGGGCCATAGACATTTTTGCAAAGTATCCTTCGGATGCGGCGTTTTAAATTCATCAACCGATCGTGGCTCTGTCCCCGACATCCGAGATGACATAAGTGTCTCTGTCTTTTGGAATGCCTCCATGTTGTTCCAAGATGTTCATAACTCGGGCATCCATTCTTCCTTCCACTTCCTTCATCCCCGCTTCAATTGTTTTTCTCTTTTCACCATGGATATAGCCGAGTGTTGGAGTGGCGAGTCACGGGAGTTTGTCTTTGCCGATAATGTCACCAGACAGACCCTGGGGGTTTGTGCAATCATTAAGGTCACATCTTTCGATCCTTCCCCCTCAATGATTTTCCTTTCTTTTGTTTCAGTAACGCTTCCTCACTTCTTTCCCTTCACAACAGCACCCTCTTTTTCGGCCGCTTTAAGGTATTCCTCTTCCCCCTTTTTGGCATCATCAAAAGAGAGGACACACTGAAACATCTTGGCAAGCGGGAAGTCGAGCCTGGCTTGATGGTAGAGTTCTCTCGAGTCTGCTGCAGTATGCAACACGAAATTCAGATCGAGTAGCATTGGACTCTCTTTGAAATCAGCTTCATCTCAGCCATGAGAAGGCTGAATTTTGTATTCATGGTTTCTTCCAAACGCTGTAGATCACTCTTATTTTGCTCACGTAGCGGCTTTATCTCGGCAAAGTGTGAGCTTCATGCATGTGCTCAATATGTTCTCTCACTTCGTTTTTGCATCAACATTTTCACTCTCCATACCAAGCCACTTGTTGAACAATGTTCAAGTATCTAACTTATTCCACACGCATTGTTTCTTCTGCTGTTGCCACCATTCCCGATCCTCGATCAAGTTATGCCTCTTAAATCGCCAGTAAGATTGGCATCTCTGTTGTCGATCGCATGTCCATAGAGGCCGATGCCTCTCCATCCGTTCAATCTCGGCCGAATAATGCCTTGAACACTTCGCGACTTCATCTCGAGTCCTCCATTGCGGTGATGGCCATGCGGCGTCAAAATCATAATCACCGGGACAATGGTGCTTGATGGAAAAATGGGAGCTGGTGCGTGGAAGCGTGCTAGCTCGTTCTTCGATTCTTCGGGAGGTCCGGTACCTCCAGAGAAAGGAAAAGATTCTATAAAGGAATCATCACGCCAACCGGGTATTTGCTCAATGATGAGAGGTGCGCGTGAAGTTCCTCTTGAGTCGAACTGCTGCGGCTTGGGGAGCCCGCTTAGTGGACTCTGTCTCACCGGGGTCTTTGGTGAAGTGGACCCGACTTGCCGAGCCTCAATGGTCTCAACAACCTTCGTTGGTCTCACCGATTTCTCCAATTGAGTAGACGGTCCTCGGCCTTATTAGAAGCGTCATCGGACGATGATGAGATTTCCATTGGTGGCTCATCATCAAAATTAAAGGTTTGACGAGTAGTCTTGGGATCGAGACTTGCTCGTGCTTGGAACATCCGCAAATCGAGTCTTTTGGATCACATCCTGGGGATGACTCGGCTTTCTTCTTCGCCTTCCGATCCCCGAAAAGGTTACGTCGGGATTATCCTGGGAATCATGAAGTGCGCTTATCTCCTTCTCGGATGGATCAATGATGGCGGGGGGATGTTCTCTACTTGACTTCTTTACCCCGGAAGTCTCAACCTCCCGTGGCCTTCATTACCTCCCGCAGTCTCAACTGCAATGAGGCCTTGGTCCTCCCTTTCGACGATGTCACTGTCTTAGGGTCTTCTATGGTGGCATCCATTGGAGTCTCAACCCCATAGATTGCACTTTCATTTCCCAGTGTTAACTCCCGGGTTGATCCTTCCCGTGCCTCGATTGCATCAACAACGTCATTAGCCTTAAGAGTAGTTGGCACCTCACCGAGACAGTCTCAATCGTCGAGCTTCGTTGATGGCAACTTGTTGTTCTTCTTGTGTTTGAATTTTCTCTACTTCGCCTCCTGGATTCGTTGTTGAGTCATCTGCGCAGATTCTCCGACCTTGCTGCGCAGTGGAGGAGTTTCCCCCTCGGTGGCGCACCAAACAGTGACTTGGAATGGGGTCACTCGTCTCCAAACTCCCAAATTGTTTCGATTGAATGTTCACCGTTGGGGCGGTGGTAAAACACCTTCAATAGGGGTTGGCTCGATTGGGGTCCCCACTATCCCGTTTCATCGCCAAGTCCCTTATTGCCTTCTTCCGAGTGAGTCAGGGAAGTGGTGGCATCAACAACGGTGGCGATTTTTGCATTTGCAACTCTTT
The DNA here is from genome assembly GCA_016081115.2 of Rehmannia glutinosa. NCBI lineage: Eukaryota > Viridiplantae > Streptophyta > Magnoliopsida > Lamiales > Orobanchaceae > Rehmannia > Rehmannia glutinosa. The sequence continues at coordinate 16,764,130 of CM071927.1, read as the reverse complement.
TGTGGCGCATTCTCCTGGATCCTCATCACTGTTAGAGAAGACATCAAGGAGAGGATGTGTGTGTTACGTGGTGCCGGAGATAGGGCGGATCTTTGGCCTTCTCACGTGCCTCGGCTTCCTCTCTCGCTTGCCTTTCCTTCTCCTTGTCCTTGAAGATCTGCAGGATGTTTGTGCGATTGTCTTCATCCATCTTTGGGAGCACAGTGGTTAGTCCAATGAAGTTTAACGATTCTCTTCTTCTTCTATAAACTCGGGCCGTTGGAACTGTTTCGGTGAGTGGCTGATTCAGCCATTTTTTCAAGCTCGGAGCGCTTGATGATTCTTCTTCTTCTGTCTTCTAGTTTGTACCGGAGGGATTTACGGTTGAGAGACGATTTAAATCTCGAGTCTTGGGCGGCGGGGCGTCTTTGGTGTCTTTTTCGAGGAGCGGCCGTCTTGGCTTGTCGATTCTCCTCTTTTTGACGATCGGAGAAGGTATTTGTGAGTCCTTCTCGACCGTTCTTTGCAGGGGGGAGACACGGCTGCAGGGGCGGTGACTCTCTGCTGCGGGGCGGAGCGATTTGACTTTCTTTCTTTGCGGGGCATCGATCTTCTTTGGCTTAGCGAGTGCAGGGACTTTCTTCTTGGGTGGAGAGGAAACAAGCGTATCTTCGTCGGTGATTCCCCCTCACTTGTGTCGCTCTCTTGGCGTAGGCTCTCTTCTCGTGCGCCGAGAGAGGTTTGCTCGAACATCCTCTTGTTAACATGGAATGCCTTCCCATGTCTAAGAGGGACTCCTTTCACCTCCATCAGGCCAATCACTAGGCCATATCTTAGGATCCTCCAAATGTGCCATCTTCCTTGAAGGATTTGTTCCCTACGTTCGGCGGAGTCAGGTGTAGACAAACTCAACCCAGTTTATTTTCTTTTTCTGCGATGATTGCAGCCATTACAATCGGTTTTGCTTTTGACAATTGGTCAAAGCCGCCAAATTTGATGTCAATACATTTGGCAACTATGTCCAACTTGACTTGTGATAATCCTCCTTGGCCGATCTCTTGTTTCTTTGTGTACACTATTTTATCGGCATAGTCGGGCTTGGCTATTTCTTTCCAAGCATCGGCCAGGTTTACATCGCCGTTAATTTCGATGCTCCTTGATTGGTAGAAGCGATGTTGACCCAAATCCTTGCGAGAGATGGTGATCTTCTTTTCCGTGAACGAATGACTTTATTCCTTCATCGTGAATCTCGGCATTCACGTAGAATTGTGCGACCTCCTCCACATAGGTCATCGGATATTCTAACGTCGAAAACGGTTTCAAACCGACGGCGTTTCCAATTTTTCAGCGATATTCTTCACTAGGGTGTCGTCGGACCTGTTTCACCATGCCGTCGAAATCCACAGAGACCGGTGTGGATTTGCTTTCCTAACTTGGTAAAATCATAGGTTGGTGCCATTTTTCAGGATTTTATCAAAGAAAAACTTGGAGATTGATTTGAAGATAGATAGGGCTTGAGAGAATTTTTGCCTTTGCTTTTGAGAGAGAGAAATGAATAGTTTTGGTAATGTGAGAGAGAAAACGGACGAAAAAGGTTTAAGTATGGTTTATGAAAGGACGTGCGGGTGGTTTTGAAATGTGATCGAAATCAACGACTTAGATTTTGCACGCCTATTTAGCATTTAATGTCTCGTATTTAATGCGGCAACATTTATATCCAATCATAAGCTTGGTGTGCAGCTTTATGTCTGTACACATCATCGTTATCTTTGACGTATTCCTTAAAAACATTCCCGCTCAAAAAGCGATTGCGTTTTTGTCACTTTGCACATAAGTGACTCCTTATCCCTTAGCCGATTTAACTCTACTTCTCACGAGTTCTCTTAGTGACTCGGCTTGCTCACCGACTTCGGTGTAAATTGTCTTTTCCGATCTGGTGATTCTTGAAATGATTTGGGTGTTCACTCTTTTTCACCTTTTTTTTTTTGTGTTTCATTTATTTTCTTTGATTCTTCATAGTGTTAGCTCAGCTCAATTAACCCCAACTCATATTTGAGTTCTTCAAATCTTGACTCACGTAATGGTTTTGTGAAGATGTCGCCAATTGTTTGTCGGTTGAGATATATTCCAAGATGATGTCCTTCTTTTCAACATGATCTCTTATGAAGTGATATCCGACATCGATATGCTTTGTTCTTGAGTGTAACAGGATTTTGAGTAATGGCAATTGCACTTGTGTTATCACACATGATTGGAATTTCTTTTTCCTCAACTTCATAGTCTCTCACTTGTCTCATCTACGGGACTTGGGCTGCAACAATTTGCCGCCTGACTATATATATTACGCCGTTTATGCAAGTGGCTATTGAATTTTGCTTCTTGCTAAACCAGGAAATCACTGTTTCCAAGCATTTGACATGTGCACGAGGTGCTTTTCTGTCAACTCGCATCCAAAGATAGTCGAGTTTGAATAGCCAATTAGCTTGAATCCACCTTCCTTTGGATACCATAAGCCAACCTCTTGGCTTCCTTTCAAGTATCTCAATATTCTCTTAGCTCTTTGTCATATGGCTCTCTTTTGGAGCAGATTGAAATCTTGCACATACACCTACAACAAAGGTGATGTCCGCTCTTCTTTGTGAGATAGAGCAATGATCCAATAAGTGCTCAGTATCTTGTTTGATCTATAGGCTTGCCATCCGCATCCATGTCCATTTTGATGATGTATTCATTGGTATTTTTACGAGAAGACTTCTTCTCCATACCAAATTTCTTCATTAAATCTCTCGGTGTATTTTGTTTGACTTATGAAGGTTCCATCCTTCACTGTTTCACTTGGAGTCAGGAAGAATGTCGCTCTCCCATCATGCTCATTTCAAATTTACTTTGCATGAGGTTTGAAAATTTTTCACACACTCTTTGTTTGTAGATCCAAAAATGATGTCATCCACATATATTTGAACAAGCAAGATACTCTTTTTTGTCTTGAATTAAAAAGTGTTCTATCTACTTTTCCTTTTGTGAATCCATTTTCGATTAGGAATTGTGACAAGGTATCATACCATGTTCGGGTGCCTGTTTCAATCCATATAGAGCTTTCTTGAGTTTGTATACTTTATCTCCAAGAGTCTTCTCGCTCAAATCTTGGAGGTTGTTCAACATACACTTCTTCTTCCAATAAACCATTTAGGAATGCACTTTTTACATCCATCGATATACAATGAAATTCTTGTGAGTCATAGGCAAGAAACATCCTTATAGCTTCCAATCTTGCTACGAGGGGAAAATGTTTCATCAAAATCTATCCCTTCTTCTTGGCAATATCCTTTGGCTACTAATCTTGCTTTGTTTCTTACCACGTAACCTTCCTCGTTCATCTTATTTCAACACCCATTTGGTGCCAATAACATTTTGATGTATGGGTCTTTGCACTAATTCCCATACTTTATTTCTTTCAAACTGATTCACTCTTCTTGCATAGCTTGAATCCAATGTGTGTCGTCCAATGCTTGTAACACATCTTTGGGCTCTATTTATAGATGAAGCATGTGAACATAGCTTCTTGTTGAGTTCGATCTTGTTTTGACACCTTCTCTTATATCTCCAATGACAAGTTCTCGTGGATGGTCTCTCACCCATCTTACATCGAGTTGGAGTAAGTTAGTGGATTGATCGTCTTGCACTGGTGTTTCTTTGTGGGTCGCTCTCTCTCGCTTCGCTTTTGCAAATTTTCCAAATTTTTTTTTGAGATTGACTATCTCATCTTCTTCTCAATTGATAATTCCACTTGACTTGAAAGATAGGGACTCTTACGTATGATTGGATGATTGACTTATCACCAATCTTCAATGTCTTCTCCATTTACATTTGGCTCATCGAATACCACATGAATGGATTCTTCGCAACCATAGTCCTTTTGTTGAGTACTCAGGCTTTGCTTTCCGAGTATCCTAAGAAGATACCTTCATCACTTTAGCATCAAAAGCCTTTAGATTGTTTTTGCCATTGTTGTGGATGAAGCATTTACATCCAAATATTCAAATATGCAACATTTGGTTTTCTTCCAAATTCAAATCTCATAGGAGTCTTTGTCGGTTGTCCATTTATCATACATCTGCTTTTTGAGTGTAGCAAGTCAGTGTTGATTGCTTCACCAAAATCTTTTTGGTAACCCCGTTGACTAACATGGTCCTTGCCGCTTTTTGAGAGTTCTTCCTTCTTTCGCAACTCCATTCTCACGTGAGTCCTTGCTGGCGATAGTTCATGACCAATACCATTCTCAATACGTATATTGAGTTATTATTCCATTGACAAACTCGGTTCCCTCTGTCGATCTTATTTTGATAATGGTTTGACTCTTCTCGTTTTGAATCCTCTTCATCACCGTGTGTAGTTTCTGAGAGTTTTTTTCTTCTTACACATAAATATTGTCCATGTATATCTTGAGTAGTCATCTACTACCACCAAGGTATATTTCTTCCCACTTATGCTAGCTGGTTCCACTTTGGGCCAAATAGATCCATATGTAGCGATGCAATATTCTTGTTGAAGATGGACATGTCTTTTCTTTGAATGAAGATTTGATTTGTTTTCCCTTCGACATGCATCACATATACTCTCCTTCTTGTATACTCGAGTCGAAGTCCTTCCACAAGATTACTTCGTGCAAGCTTGTTGATCGTTTTGAAATTTAGGTGACTCGGCTTTTTGTGCCACAACCAACTTGATTTAGTTTGTGCTTTCTTTGCTAATAGACAGTCTTTGGGTGTTGCGTTGACCAATCCACGACATACATATTCTTCTCTACATCCTTGCAAAGACAACCTCATTTGATTCAATATCCTTGATTTGGCATACACCCATGTTGAATCCAACATTGTAGCCCTTGTCACGAGTTGGTCGATGCTCGATAAGTTGAAGTTGAGTCCTTCAACATATGCAACATCTGTGATTTCTAATCCATTCCTCTTGATGGATCCAATGCCTCTTATTTCACCAGGAGCTTCATTTCCTCCAAATATGACTTTTGCTCCTTTAACTTCCTTGAATTTTGACAGATTTTTCTTCTTTCATGTCATATGTCTGGAACAACCACTATCCATGTACCAGGTTCCTTGGCACTTCACTGCTGTTCGAACCTGCGATCAAGGAAATTAAGTTTTAGGTACCCATACTTGTCTGGGTCCTGAGGGGTTAGAATTGTAAGATGATCCAACCAACTTATAGCCAAATGGTTTGACTCTAAGGGGTTGCCATCTATCAGTGCCATAATCATAATTAATCCTGGCAAATTGCTTGGGGATTCTAGGTTCATACAACTGTCTCTTTTGTCTGTATGCCTGTGTATAAGTTTTAGCAATCGCATTCTTTGGGTAATTGTGGTGTCTCTGAGTGTAGTGCCTAGGTGCATATGTGTGCTGATGAAAGCTCTTATACTTTTGGAATGGCCTTTCTTTGAGTTCTAGGCCTTTGCCATTTGGGCTTATATTCCATAAGTCTATGCTGATAGTTTACATTATTCCAATCAGCTTGGCTTGGATATTTTCTACCATTCCCATCATATGTATTTCTCTTATAGATTTTTTGGGGTTTTTGGTAGCTCTGCTTCTTCTTTACAGAGTATTTTACTTTTTGGAGTTTGCTTTGAGGAACTCGGTGAATCTCTTCTCATTTGCCCTTTTCAGCACTCAACTCGGTTTTCCTTTTCCTTTATAACCAAGGCCGTTTGCTTGTTTCTATGTTTTGGAGTGAATGTGTGTGTAACATTTAGAGTTTTGGATTTTTCGGACTCTTCATGGCTTGAAGATCCTTTTTCCAAAACTATTTTTGAGGTTTGACATAGCACAGAGGAATTAAATCCTAAGCTTTGTCTTGTCTCCACATTCTCTTTGACTCATAATAAGATCATCCAATGATTTAGATGCCTTAGTGAATGAGGTAATAACATTTTTGAGGTCATTCTCCCTCTTCTCTATAGCAGCAATTTCTGCTCTTAATTTAGCATTTTCACCTTTTTAAACTTTCATTCTCATCGGCTATTTGACTTAGAGTACTCGGCTCCTTAGTCGACTTTGAGTTTTGACTCTTGAGTAGGCTGTTTTCCTCATTTAATAGTGTGTGTGAGGATTTAATGTGTTCAAAATCTTTCATCATTTTTCCTAATGAGTCATAAAGATCGAGTGGGTGATGAAGTGTGTGTGTCACGATCACTATCACTAGAGTCCGAGTTTTATGAGTTAGAGTGTACCTCATCTTCTTGGTCGGTTGATCTTGTTCCTTAGCCATCTAGCGATCGGGGCTTCTTCTTCGAGTCACTTGATTAGTCGGCTTCCTTCACCGCTCTCAATCAACTGTCTCTCTTGACTTGGTTGTTTCAAGTGATCTCTGCGCACCATCATTGCCTTTTTCTTTTCTTGTCTTCTTTCTCAAGACCTTTCTTTCTTCTTCATTCCCGTATTTGTTAACTACAGATATATGAGCGATCAATGGTATAGTGACCTGGTTGTCTGATTCAAAGATAGATATTGACCTTTTGATCACTCTTTCCATTCTTGGATTGTCGCCCTTTGATATTCAGACTTTTTGATGATCTGTTCTCTTGGTTGGCCTATCTTCCCTTGATTTGGAGGAGCCGAGTGTCTTCTGGAAGATTCGCCCTTTCCTTTCTTGTAGGTCTTATTGAAGAACTTGTTGAATCTTTTTGACCATCGGGCTATTTCTTCTGGATCAATGACTTCTTTGACCTCGTGTCTCTTCCCATCTTTAACAATTAGAGCAATTGTTTTGGGTACAAATTGTCTCTTCCTGTCTTTTCTTCTCGGCTCAAACTCGTAGGCTTTGAGGTCCGAGAATAATTCATGGTTGGATGTCTTTGATAGGTCCATGGAATGTCTCAGTGCCATGACCTTCATTTCCCATTCAAATGGAAGACTTTTTAGGATCTTCATACACATTTCCTTCTGTATATTCCTTTCCAAGTCAGATAGCTCATTGGTGATTTCGTGAACCGAGCATCCAGTTGATCCAGGTTTTCTCCGAGATCATTTTGAAGTTCTAAAATTTCTGTACAACCACCGATAATTTGTTTTCTTTGATTTGCTCCGAGCCTTCACAAATCAATGTTAGCTTGTCCCAGATTTCTTTAGCCGTTTTGCATGATTTGACTTTATTGAACATAGCTTTGTCAAGGTTTTGTAAAGGATGTCCTTGGCTACATTGTCCAGGTTGTATCTTTTTCTCGTCATCATTTGTCCATTCGGTTCTTGGTTTTCAACCATGACTGTCCGGGGCAACATCCTCTTCTCCTTCACACGCACTCTTCTTACAACTGTGTTCACCTTAAGGATTTGCAAAGTGGCCCATCTTCTATCACTATCCACATCTCATCATGTAATCTTTGATAGATGAGCTTCACGCATACGAATTTTCCAATCATCAAATTCTTCAATTGTGAACATAGGGATGCGTGTCAAATTTGCTTCCATGATAATAACTTTAATTGATAAAAAGAGTTTTGAGAGTTTAAGTACTAAAGCGGACTTTGAAAAGTTTGGAGATCTAGTTCAAGAACCAGTGCGGAGGGTTCAATGAACCAACCGCTCCGATACCACTTGTAGGTCCCAAGGGGTGTAAGTGTAAGGTTTAGAAGGGGGTTGAATAAACCTTACCAAATTTTCGATTTAGTCCTTTTAAATATTCGAGTTAATACTACACAAATGTGTCCTTGATGGACAACCAATTTAGTTGATCAAGTAGAGTTAGTCTCTCAACGACTCAACGAGCTGTTGATGGAATAACTCACCAATTTGTTGGTCTAAATTAACTCAACTGTGGTTTTGTTTTCAATGGAAGACTTAACACCCTTAAGTTTGATTAAGCAAGGATTTAGTGCTTGGTTTAGTACTTATAAATTATCAAGTGGATAGCAAATTTATCAAAGAGATTTAAGCGATTAAGATGCATGAATTAAATTGCTGAAATGTAAATGACACAATGAAATTTTTATAGAGGTTCGAAGATGGGGTAATTCTTCTACTCCTCTCTTCTCCAACTCCTGGAGGAATCCACTAGGTATTGATCAAGATATACAAAGTGGTAACAGTCCCAGATACAAGTCTTGATCACACAAATGACTTGATCCTTTGGGACTTAGTCCGAGACGCCTTGATCACTCACCTTCTCGTATGACTCGAAACTTTCTTCACAGGCAGCTGCCTTGCTACTACACTCACTTGCTCAAGCTCTTTGGATTTGATCACGAAGGCCTCCAAAAGCTTAAGACTTGGTTCGACCTGAACCTTCCTACAATCCTTCGTGGAATGTAGACCCCTTGATTTTTCAAAAGATTTTCCTCTTCAACTGATTGAATTTATCTTTCCTTCACAGGTGAGTGTTGGATTGATGTTCTTCGTAGTGTAGGCTTGAGGATTGAGAATGTTTCAGATTTTCTAATAATTGCTTGAACGTTTTTGGTTCAGGTCTGTAACTTGTGTCTCTCTTGTGTCTCGCTTCTCAAATAAGTTCCTCAGCCTTTTATAGTGATCTTTCAAAAATTTGCCCGTTGAAGAGATAGGCTTATTTTTGAAAGTCACTTGCAGTCGTTGGCTTGTCTTGTTGCAGTCCTTGGAATTGCCATTTCCTCGTATGAATTGTTCTTTCACCTTTTCAGACTTCTGACACGGTGTAGTGCTTCCCATTGGTTCATTCCTATTGCACGCTTCTGGGACTGAGCACTCCGAGAAAGGTGGTATGGAGATATTACTTGTTTAAGTAATTCTCTTGATTTCTGTGCAACGGATCTTTTCTGATTATCTTGACTTGATCGCATTTCTTTGCTTTCCCCAGGTGACTTAGAGTCACTTCCAATCATTTGATGACTCTTCATCACTTCAACTTGAGACTTGGCTTTTCTCGAGTTGACTTGACTCGATACTCCACTCACCGCATCTCACCGCTTCTTGATAGAGTTCCCGTCTACTCTTCTTTGCCGTACTCAAATGTCTCGCGAGTCTTCCTTCTAGTCTTGATTGTCTTCTTGCATGTTAGGGCGTGGCCGACTTAACTCACGGGCCAGCTCTATTTATTACAATGCATTTTACAACAAGAATTGGGGTGCCAACTTCCTATTCTAAGTTTTACATGGCATTCATCAAAATCTAAACAATAAATTTCCTAACAACCACACTCTTCTTCAACACCACCTTTGAGATTACCACAATCTCCCTTTGAAGATTACCACAATCTTCAACCTTGACGAATCCCAAATTCTTCAACACCTCAATAAGAAGATCACCACAATCTTCTTGCACCTATCACCTAGATCATCCAAGTGTGCTCTTTCCACAAGAACACTCACAAGGATATCTTGTGTTTGAATGATAACCAAAAATCAAGATTACAACTCAATAATGAATAACACAATTTGAGTGCAAGGTGTAATCAAGAATAGCCTAGACCTCAAGGATGTGAAAGTGATAAGCTAGGCAAATTTACAACAAGAATAATAACAATGAAAGACCAAGTATTTGCTTGAAGTGTATCTTGTTGTGTTGTATCTCAAGTGTTGTTTTGGTTGCTCCAAAACTTCCTCTATTTATAGGAGATGATTGATCAAGCATAGGCTCCTCTTGGCGATTGAAAATCTACTGAAAAAATACAATTAAAATCAAGAATATAGCTAGTTAGAAATCAATCCCACAATTTAAGGAAATGTGTCTCATGTCAAACGGTCATATTTTTTCTTTGTCAATACACGACAGACGACGTCGCATCACGAAATAAGAGAATTAAGAACACTTTGAAAATTTCAACGGGCGACCGGTCGACATAGGCTTTGACCGGTCGACCCTGTCTCAACCGGTCCCCCTCAAGCAAAAACAAGACAGGAAGTTCTCAGAACAAAAATGAACTCCCAGTGCACCGGTCGACGACGACCAATATTACATCCGTCTCATTTTCTGTTTCTAAAAACATCTTCAGGTACGGGTTGCCCTATAGGGCGACCGATCGACCACGAGACAAAAATGTTGTCCAATTTTTGTCGAAAATAAAACTCAAGAAATACTCCGAAAATTTAGTAAAAACAATTTAAACAAATCGGGAGTATTTAGACAACATTTAGAAATCTTGTTTTAGGAGTAAAAACCCATTGACATAAAATCATTAAAAGTGTTGTCCATTATTATCAATAATAAACTTGAGGAAATACTCCGGAAAATATTAAAACCATTTTAAATCATTTAGGAGTATTTGGACAACCTTTAAAAACATTGTTTTGGTGATAAAATAAAATCTTCAAAATTAAGATAAAAACATGTATCAAACAATCTCCCCCTTTTTGATGATTACAAACCAAAACAATTTATACACAAACTAAGAGAGCAATTTTTAGAAATGATTTTCCGGTAAAAACATTTGACCGTTTGGAAGCAACCAAAATTTCCAAAAATATTAAAGCAACCAAGTAGGGAGTAAATATATTCAATAATAAGCACAAGCTCCCCCTATCAACAAGCATATCAAGAATAATGTAAAAGCAATTATCCATAAGCTAAAAGCTTTAGCTTTTACAATTTGTTCAAGAGCTTATAAGCTCCCCCTGTCACAAAACATCATTAGACAATAATATAAGTCCATCAAACAACAATTGGACTAAAAACGAATCACAACTTATGGCTTTTATGAGCCATAGCTTATAGCTTTTATGACAAGTTTATAAGCTCCCCCTGTCACAAAACATCATTAGACAATAATATAAGTCCATCAAGCAACAATTGGACTAAAAACGAATCACAACTTATGGCTTTTATGAGCCATAGCTTATAGCTTTTATGACAAGCTTTTATTAGCTTCTTTGAGCTAATGAGCCAATATCCTGTTTCTATCCTGTTTTTCTCCCCCTTTGGAATCATCAAAAAGAATATTAGGATGGTGAAAACACCATACAATAATATCAAAGCGCGCCAAAGGGACGGTTTAATAACCGTTGAGCAATTTAAGCATAATAATCCAAGGAAAATGGGAGAATTGAAACATAAGAGATCCATAAGCTCATTAGTTTAGCTAAAAACATGATTTCAAAAAGATTTTAATACATTTTGAAGCAAGAGAATCATGTAGAAGTTGAAAGTTTCATTGCGACATTTCAACAAACACCTTGTGTGCGTGAAAAATAAAAGAGGTTGCATATAGTCCTTGTAAAGGTTTCAAGCCAAAAATTTTCATATCATCAATCAACTTCATTCCAAAACTCAATAAGATCATATGCAACATATGCAACATTTGTTCATCAAAAAAAGAAGCTCAAAGTAGATTCTCAAGGGTTCAACCCAATTGAGATAAGCTAAGAATGATCAAGGCATTACAAATGCCAAAAATTAGAGCATCCATCAAGTAATAAGTCATGCTTTCAACAATACATGTATCAAATGTCCCAACATATCCAACTAAGCATAATGATCAAAGCATTAAGAGAAGCACTTTTACCATCAAGTACTTCATACCAATTTTCAAACAATGCTTTAGAGTATTTTTACCATCAAAGACTCCATCAAAGTCATGATCATCCACAAGTCATTATCAACTTGCAATTTTAACCCTTTTAAGAAAGACAAGCAAATATCATTAGTACAAATGCGTTTTACAAAAGTTCATCAAAATACAAAGCATCATTAATGAAAATGCTAGAAAGTAAAGGGGGTGGGGACATCATTCCTCATCCGAGGAGAAGCAAGTTCCGGGAATAAGGTCTTTGATGAATTTCTTCAATTTGCCGATAGACCTTTTCAAACTAGAATTTTCCTTTTTCACAACCCGGAGCTCTTTTCTAAGAGAGGCCACATCTCTAAATGTTTCTCTTTCCACTTTGGCCATTCTCTCTTTGAGATTTAGATCTTCAACATCCAACTCGTCTTCATCTCCTTCCTCATTTTCTTCCTCCCTTATTTCTTGTTCATTTCCCATATTTTCTTCTTCATTTTCCTCTTCATCATCTCTTTGTTCAAAACTCACCTCTTCCAATATTTTCAACCTCATTGTCATTAAAGAAATCATCCCGAGGTTGTTGTTGATGTCGCACGCCCCTAGCGGCTTTGGTAGGAACCCGCGGTAAATGTCGTCGCATTCTTACCATTTGTAGAATGTTGGCATTATCAAAATCATTGTGACGAATTTCGGTATTTATTTCATTTTCCGGGTATCCCGATAAGTATAAGAGTCGGCAAATCAAATTTCCCAAGGTATATTTTTTCTTGGTAAGCTTTCTAGATTCCAACAAGCAATATACAAAAATTGCCCCATAATTTACTCTTTCTCCTCGAACAATCTTATAGGTGAGAAAGAGTTCGAGATTACTAGGAAGTTTTATTTCCTTTCCACAAACACAATAGGAGCAAATGATAGATATAATCCGATAATTTGGCGGCATTGCCGAGTATGTCACTTCGGGATATACTCCTAAAAAGGTTTTCACATCATCTAGTGAAACACCGAAAACGTTATCATCCCAATGAGCGCAATCTACATTGACCACTCCATCATTTGGCACGTTAAAGTGATTACAAATATCGGCCAATGTCCAAGAAAAATGCCTACCATTAACAAATGTGTGAAGTTCCAAAGGATTATCTATCATAGCATCAACAATCCACATATTTGCATAGAAAAGTTTTATAAGCTCGTCATCATAGTGCAAACACGGATTATCCCAAAGTGAAACCCATCCTTGAATTTCAAAATAAGCTCTAATATCCGGAAATTCATCATGAAATGCTTGAAAATGAACCATACGGGTGCACGCAATTTTCTTATCATTCAATCCAATATTTTCATAATGTTCCTCCGCAAGTTTATTTAAAAATCGAAATCTATTAGCTCTAGAGGGAGGCTCGTAGAGGAGTGATAACTTACTAGAGTCCCAATGAATGCTCGATTTTGAAACCCCGGCTCTTAATTCGACAATCTCCTCTTCCGTAAGCCGATTTTGATAGTCTCCTTGTAGAATATCATCTTGTTGGGGATTGGAAGAAGATTCTCCCCTTTGCCTCCTTCTCCTCTTTTGAGGATTTCGTTCGGTCGAAATTCTTGGAGGTGCCATATATGTAAGATTCTTGTGAAAATAAGAAAATTAGCAACAAGAATCGTGAAAAATGATGAAGAATTGAAGATTGTAGAAGAAAGTGGATGAAGAACGCTGTTATAGGGTTTTAGGGATTTTGCTTCGTCTGTTTCAAAAAGAAGAACATAATGTTTTTAACAAGTGATTTTGTACTGGGCGACCGGTCGAGGTAGGGTGCGACCGGTCGAGGTGCAGAGCGACCGGCCGCCCCTGCTTTGACCGTCCCCAAAGCAATTTTCCTTTCACGAGAATCTTCCAAAATTCGATTTTTCACCCCAAAAGTTTTAAAACTTTGCAAAGATAATTTTGGACAAAGTCCAACAAATACGGGTTTCGGAAAACATAAATTTGAAAAAATCGAGACTTAGCGAGTAGTGCCCTTTTAAGAGAATTTTTGCAAAATCATTTAGGGGCACTTAAGGGGTTAAAGTGAAATATCTTGAAAGATATGTGCATAAGCATAATATCGAGTTTAAAGAAAAATACGAGTAGACATACCTCGATAGTTTAAGAAACTTGATGACGTAATAGCCAATGAGTATGAAATATGTATCCTACACAATTCTTAGACAACATTTGCATAGAAAATACAAGTGTAGGCAAGTAATAGGAGATATCAAAAAGAGCTTATGCTATAAGATTTCATAAGAGATAATAAGCCACATAAGTCTAATAAAATGCTCAAGAGTTTTAGAAAATCATGCAAGGTCTCTTTTAAAAATTTTGAAACTCATAAATATATAAGAGACCTATATTAAAAATAAATACTTGAAGACTCATTTTGCAATTAAGACACAATTAAAAACATGCATAGAATTAAAAATAAAATGCATATATAAATAGAGAGATACGGTTTACCAATTACGCCGTTTCCATGGGTTGTGTCTTTCCCATTGTTGATGATATCTTCCCATTGAGAAGTCACTTTGTTGATGATGACTTCTTTGATTACTCCATTTCCAAGGTTTGTTACCTTTCCTTTGTTGATAGTCTCGTCTTCTTTGAAAATCATCTTGTTGATGATGTCTTTGCCATTTCCAAGGATTATGTTCTTCCCATTTTTGATTATATCTTCTTCTTGGAAATTGGCTTTGTTGGGAATAGTTTCTCCTTTTTTGATCAAATGACACGGTCATTTGATATCTTCTTGGCGGTATGAATTTTCTTCGATCATTATTTCGCCGGGTACCTAATATGACATTATTTTGTGGTACCCTCATGTGTTTGGGTCCTTTGGGATTAGTCTTGAGACTTTTAGGTCTCCAATGATAATTAGAGCTATTTCTAGCTCGACAAAAATTAGCCGTATGACCCTTTTTACCGCAATAGAAACATGTAATAATTCTAGAAGCATAATGACCAACATGCTTAGAGACTTGATTCTTTTTCATGTGATTAACATCCTTAGGCTTATGATCAAGTTCTAGTTTCGAATAATCAACAATCTTGGTCATTTTATCGGTACTCAAGTTGGATTTAGATAAATCATTTTTCAAGTAACTTATATCCTCAACAAGAGTACTATTTTCTTTTTCAAGGTTTCTAACCTTGTCAAGTGTGGTGGTGTGAGCACATGATAGTGATTCATAGGAAGTAAATAAACTATCCTTATTATTTTTCAAAATATTGAATTCCTTTTTCAAATTTTTGTATTTAACAAGTAAGCTTTGGAATTCATTTTGAAGTTCATCATAATCATTTTGTAAATCACTTTAATCATTTTGAATGACAATATCATAGGAAGTAGAGGGTTTAAGACAAACCTCATTTTCTTCTTTGATGCCCATAAAACAATATTCAACTTCTTCATAGTTGGAAGTTGTAGAAATCTTGTTCCTTAGATTTGAGCTTGTATGACCTTGAGAAGTAGATGCTTTTGTTTGACTCCTTTTATTTGCAAATACTCCATAGATGGCTTCTAATTTTTCCCATACTTCATGTGCCGACTTTATTCCTACAATATGTTCATATTCCAAATTAGTAAATGAACAATACAAAATATTGAGAGCTTTACCGTTTAAGGAGATGATTTTCTTCTCTTCATCATTGAGCTTTTTGAAGCCTTTTGAGGTGTGTGGTGTATCTTTCGTTTAATGGATTCTCCGTTTATGACGGTGTTCCAAATGTCGAACCCGCAACCTTGTAAGTAGCATTCCATTCTTTCTTTCCAAAAATAAAATTTTTGGAATCAAATAGTGGTGGCTTGGTGAAGGAGGTGCCGGATAGATGAGCTTCGTTCGTAGCCGACGATCGTTTCTCTTTACTCGTGATGTGAAACGAGCTTACCAAAGAGTTTGGCTCTGATACCACTTGTAAGTCCAAGCGGCTACGATAATCTAGAGGAGGGGGTGAATAGATTATCTCCATCTTTTCAATTTCGCCCTCTTTTTAAAACCGAATGCTCAAATACAATAATAAAGGTGCGGAATGTAAACAACACACGTCGATTTAAAGAGGTTCAACCCACCTAGGGCCTAATCCTCTACCACCCCAAAGATATCCGGATGGATTTCAAAAGGAAAAAGAATTTTATTAATTACCAAAATTAATACAAATTCAACTTACAACACCTTGAAGAGCACCACACTCTTCTTCAACACCACCTTTGGAGATTACCACAATCTCCCTTTGGAGATTACCACAATCTCCCTTTGAAGATTACCACAATCTTCAACCTTGACGAATCCCAAATTCTTCAACACCTCAATAAGAAGATCACCACAATCTTCTTGCACCTATCACCTAGATCATCCAAGTGTGCTCTTTCCACAAGAACACTCACAAGGATATCTTGTGTTTGAATGATAACCAAAAATCAAGATTACAACTCAATAATGAATAATACAATTTGAGTGCAAGGTGTAATCAAGAATAGCCTAGACCTCAAGGATGTGAAAGTGATAAGCTAGGCAAATTTACAACAAGAATAATAACAATGAAAGACCAAGTATTTGCTTGAAGTGTATCTTGTTGTGTTGTATCTCAAGTGTTGTTTTGGTTGCTCCAAAACTTCCTCTATTTATAGGAGATGATTGATCAAGCATAGGCTCCTCTTGGGGATTGAAAATCTACAGAAAACATACAATTAAAATCAAGAATATAGTCATAGAAAATCAATCCCACAATTTAAGGAAATGTGTCTCACAAAACGGTCATATTTTTGTCATTACACACAGGCGACGATTACGGTCGCACGAAATAAGAGAATTAAGAACACTTTGAAAATTTCAACAGGGCGACCCGGTCGACATAGGCTTCGACCGGCCCCTGCCTCAACCGGTCCCCCTCAAGCAAAAACAAGACAGGAAGTTCAGAATAAAAAAATGAACTCCCAGTGCACTGGCCGAATGGGGGCGACCGATCGACGGCACCTGGTCGACCCGGCCCGACCGGTCGACCGACCAATATTACATCCGTCTCATTTTCTGCTTCTAAAAACATCTTCAGGTGCACGGGTTGCCCTATAGGAGACCTCGACCACGAGACAAATGTTGTCCAATTTTTGTCGAAAATAAAACTTAAGAAATACTCCCAAAATTTAGTAAAAACAATTTAAACAAATCGGGAGTATTTAGACAACATTTAGAAATCTTGTTTTAGGAGTAAAAACCCATTGACATAAAATCATTAAAAGTGTTGTCCATTATTATCAATAATAAACTTGAGGAAATACTCCTAAAAATATTAAAACCATTTTAAATCATTTAGGAGTATTTGGACAACCTTTAAAAACATTGTTTTGGTGATAAAATAAAATCATCAAAATTAAGATAAAAACATGTATCAAACAAAAAGGTCTCAAACTATGTGAAGAAGGCGACAAAGCGGCGAAAGGCTCGGGCAAATCACTCTGCTAGTCACTCTGCTAGTCACCACCGAAAAGAAGGCCCCAAAGATCGATACACGCCCAGAGAGAAAGAGGAAGAAGCAGTGGTGGAGGAAGAGGTTTCGGGACCTAGACCTCTGCCCAAAAACATTGAGTACATAGATCCAGGCAAGAAAGGAGGGATTTATTAGGCTGGATTCGACAAAGTAGCTAACCTGCAAGTGGCTAAAAACAATGCTGAGTATGTGAAGAAGATTGAAGAAGAAAATAGAAGACAAACTCAGCTATGGGAGGAAAGACAAGAAAGAAAAAGAAGAGATGAAGCTGCCAGAAAGACGTATGAGAAAAAGAAGGCGGCTGAAGATGAGAGAAAGAGAAAAAGGTCAGAAGATGACAGAGCTGAAGAAGATGAAAGAAGGAGGCAGCGAAGGAGATGAAGTGTTGTTGCCCACCCCTTCATGTATTTTACTATGTAAATACATTTTTATGTAAGTGTTCTGTACATCGAATAAAATCGTTCAATTTCTATACTTGTGTAGATATAGAACATCATAGTTACTTTAAATTGTTTATGCTCGATACACTATGTAAACAAATGTAAAGAACAATAATGTTATGATCAATAAAAGATTGATTCTACGCATACATTCTGTGATTCTGCATTGTCTGTACGTATCTTTGCTGTTACTTTATTGTATGAATGTTTTAAGTTTTGGCATCATCAAAAAGGGGGAAATTGTTGGGAAATTAATTTCTTAGAATAGAAAGTTGGAACCCCATTTTTCTGTTGTAAATTGCATTGTAATAGATAGGGTTGGTCGAGCCGAGTCAAGTCGCCTATGCCCGAACATGCAAGAAGACAACTAGAGACTAGAAGGAAGACTCACTGCAAGGCAAATTGAGTGTGGCAAGGAAGAGAAGACAGAACTCGATCAAGGTGCAAATGAGATACGGTGGGTGAAGTATCGATCAAGTCAACTCAAGACAGCCAAGTCTCAAGTTGAAATGACAGAAGAGTCATCAAATGATTGGAAGCTGACTCGAAGTCAACTGGGAAAGCTAAGAAAATGCAGTCAAGACGAGATAACTGAAAAAGATCCGTTGCACATAAGTCAAGAGAATTACTTAAACAAGTAATACCTCCATATCGCTTTCTTGAAGTGCTCACCCCGAAGCGTGCAAAAGGAATAAACCAATGGGAAGCACGCACTGTGTCGAACTCAAAAGTCAAGAATCATTCATACGAGGAAGTGGCAATTCCAAGGACTACAACAAGACAAGCCAACGACCACAAGTGTGTTTTAAAAATAAGCCTATCTCTTCAACGGGCAAATTTTTAAAAGATTACTATAAAAGGCTAAGGAATCACTCTGAGAGAAGGTTACCCGAACCACGAACATTCAAGATAACATTCGAATCAGAATCAAAAATATTCTCAAGTCATTCAAGATCAATCCTCAAGCCTACACTACGAAGGAAATCAATCCAACACTCACTTTGTGAAGGAAAGACAACTTCTATCATTGAAGAGGAAACATTTGAAGAATCAAGGGTCTACATTCCACGGAGGATTGTAGGAAGGTTCAAGGTCGAACCAGTCTCAAGTTTTTGGAGGGCTTCGTGATCAAATCCAAGAAGCTTGAGCAAGTGGGCTGTAGTATCAAGACAATGCCTGTGAAGAAGGTTCGAGTCGTACGAGAAGCCACACTGTGACCAAGGCATCTCCGCATCGAGTCCCAAAGGATCAAGTCACCCGTGTGATCAAGACTTGTATCTGGACTCTTAACCACTTTGTATATTGATCAATACTTAGTGGATTCCTCCAGGAGTTGGAGAAGAGAGGAGTAGAAGAATTACCCCATCTTCAAGCTCTATAAAAACTTATTGTGTCATTTACATTTCATCATTTCAATTTCTCGCATATTACTTTAATATCCACTGATAAATTTGCTATCCACTTGATAATCAACAAAGTGCTAAAACCAAGTATTAAAACAAACTTAACCAAATTCAAGGGTGTTAAGTCTTCCAATAAAAAATATATCACAATGTTAAGTCTTTTAGTCAAAACAAATGAGTTATTCTATCAACAATAAATCGTCAGTCATTTGAGTGATTAACTCTGCGATTAACTAACTTAGCTCATCCATTAAGGACTCAAAGAAATATTAACTCGAACGTTTTAAAAGGACTAAATCGAAAAGTTGGTAAGGTTTATTCAACCCCTTCTAAACCTTACACTCACACCCCTTGGGACCTACAAGTGGTATTAGAGCGGTTGGTTCATTGAGCCTTCCGCATCGGTTCTTGAACTAGATCTCCAAATTTTTCAAAGCTTGTTTTAGTACTTAATCTTTCAAAACTTTTTTATTTAGCAAAGTTATTATCATGGAAGCAAATTTGACACGCATCCCTATGTTCACAATTGAAGAATTTGATGATTGGAAAATTTGTATGCGCAGGCTCATCTATCAAAGATTACAGATGAGATGTGGATAGTGATAGAAGATGGGCCACTCCAAATCTTAAAGCGAACACACTGCGGGAAGAGTCTGCTGCAATTGCAAGGAGAAGAGGATCTCAAGCTCCCGGACAAATGATGGTTGAAAAACCAAGAGCCGAATGGACAAATGATGACAGAAAAGATATAACTTGGACAATGTGGCCAAGGACATTCTTTACAAAACTTTAGACAAAGCCATGTTCAACAAAGTCAAATCATGCAAAACGGCAAAAGAAATCAGGGACAAGCTAACCTTGATTTGTGAAGGCTTAGAGCAAATCAAAGAAAATAAACTATCTCATTGTTGTACAAAAATTTGAAAACTTTAAGATGCTTGCAGAGAAACCTTGATCAACTGGATGCTCGGTTCACGAAATTACCAATGAACTATGCCTCGCACTTGGAAAGGAATATACACGTAAGAAATGTGTATGAAGATTCTAAGAAGTCTCCCAACCGAGTGGGATATGAAAGTCATGGCCATGAGACATTCCATGGACCTATCGAAGACATCCAACCATGAGCTATTCTCGGATCTCAAAGCCTACGAATTTGAGCCGAGAAGAAAGACCAAGAGGAAACAAATTTGCTCTAATTGTTAAGGATGGCAAGAGAGCCGAGGTCAAAGAAGTCATTGACCAAGAGGAGATTGCCCCGATGGTTAAAAGGTTCAACAAGTTCTTCAATAAGAATTACAAAAGAAGCAAAGGTGAATTCTCCAGAAGACACTCAGCTCCCTCCAAGTCAAGGGAAGATAGACCACCCAAGAGAGCAGAGCAACAAAAAATTGAATATCAAAGAGCAGACAATCCAAGGATGGAAAGAATCGATCAAAAAGTTGAAAATGCAGGCTGAACCGCAGTAACCCGGTCACTATACCATTGAATGCCCATATCCTCGTAGTTAACAAATACAGAATGAAGAGGAAAGAAAAGTCTTCAGGGAAAGAAGACAGGAAAAGAGAAAGGCAATATTGGTTGCGAGATCAAGCATACTGACCAAGTCAAAAGACACATCAGACTTGGAGAGTAGCGAAGCTAACTACTCAAGTGACTCTGAAGAAGAAGCCTTGATCTGTCTAATGGCTAAAGAACAAAACCAACCTGACCAAGAAGATGAGGTTCAAGGAGCAGCTGAGTGCCAAGGAACCTGGTACATGGACAGTGGATGTTCCAGACACATGACAGGAAACAAGAAAAATTTATCAAAATTCAAGGATGTTAAAGGTGCAAAAGTCATATTTGGAGGAAATGAAGCTCCAGGAGAAATAAGAGGCATTGGATCCATCAAGAAAAATGGATTAGAAATTACATATGTTGCATATGTTGAAGGCCTCAATTTCAACTTGCTAAGCATAAGTCAACTCTGTGACAAAGGCTACAATGTTGGATTCAATATGGGTGTATGCAAAATCAAGGATGCTGAAACTAATGAAATAGTGTTGCAAGGATGCAGACAAAAGAACATGTATGTGGTAGATTGGTCAACTGCAACACCGAGCACTTGTCTGCTAGCAAAGAGCACAACTGAATCAAGTTGGCTGTGGCACAAGAAGTTGAGTCACCTGAATTTTAAAACTATTAACAAACTTGCAAGAAGTAATCTTGTGGAAGGACTTCCAGACTCAGTATACAAGAAGGAAAGTATATGTGATGCATGTTAGAAGGGAAAACAGATCAAACCATCATTCAAAGAAAAGACATGTCCATCTTCAACAAGAATATTGCACATGCTACATATGGATCTATTTGGTCCAGTTGAACCAGCCAGCATAAAATACACCTTGGTGGTAGTAGATGATTACTCAAGATATACATGGACAATATTCATGTGTAAGAAGAAAGAAACTCTGCAAAACTACCACAAATGATGAAGAGAATACAAAATGAGAAGAGTCAAACCATTATCAAAATAAGATCTCGACAGAAACCGAGTTTGTCAATGGTATAATAACTCAAGATCGTATTGAAAATGGTATTAGTCATGAATTATCTCATAGCAAGGACTCCACAAACAGAATGGAGTTGCAAAAAGAAGGAATAGAACTCTCAAAGAAGCAAAGGACCATGTTAGTCAAGCAGGTTGCCTAAAATATTTTTGGGTCTGAAGCAATAAACACAACATGCTATACTCAAAATAGATGCATGATAAAAGGACAATGACAAAGACTCCTATGAGTTTTGGATAGGAGAAAGCCAAATGTCGCATATTTCAGAATATTTGGATGCAAATGCTTCATCCATAACAATGGCAAAGATAATTTAAAGGCTTTTGATGCTAAAGTCGATGAAGGTATCTTCTTAGGATACTCACCAAAGCAAAGCCTACAGAGTGCTCAACAAGAGGACAATGGTTACGAAGAATCCATCCATGTGGTGTTTGATGAAACCAACGTAAATGGAGAAGACATTGAAGAGTCACCGATAAGTCAATCAACCAACCATGCGAAGAGTCCCTATGTTGAAGTTCAAGCCGAATTATAAATCTAGATGAAGATGAGATAGCCGAGTCTCAAAGACACCGAATATCTCAGCCTAAATGATGATGAGAGAGCTGATCAAAATAACACACCCGCAAGACGATCAAATCCAAATAACTTACTCCAACTCCGATGTAAGATGGCCGAGAGACCATCCACCGTAACTAATCATTGGAGATGTAAGAGAAGGTGTGAAAACTAGATCCGAACTCAACAAGAAGCAATGTTTACTTGCTTCATCTCACAAATAGAGCCAAAAGATGTGTCACAAGCATTGATGACACACATTGATTCAAGCCATGCAAGAAGAGCTAAATCCGCTTTGAGAGAAATAAAGTGTGGAATTGGTTCAAAGACCTACCCATCAAAAATGTTATTGGCACTAAATGGGTGTTTAGAAACAAGATGAATGAGGAAGGTTCTGTGGTGAGAAACAAAGCAAGATTGGTAGCCAAAGGGTATTGCCAAGAAGAAGGAAAAGATTTTGATGAAACTTTTTGCTCCTTGGGCAAGATTGGAAGAATAAGAATGTTTCTTGCCTATGCACTCACAAGAACTTTATTGTACATCAAATGTATGTAAATAGTGCATTCCTTAATGGGTTATTAGAAGAAGAAGTATATGTTGAACAACCACCAGATTTGAGCAGTAAGACTCTTGAAGATAAGGTATACAAACTCAAAAAGGCTTTATATGGATTGAAACAGCACCCAGGCGGGTATGATACATTATCACAATTTCTCGACCGAGAACGGATTCACAAAATGCAAAGTGGATAGAACACTCTTCAGAATTCAAGATGGGAAGAGTATACTGCTTGTTAAAATATATGTGTATGACATCATCTTTGGATCCACAAACAAAGAGTCAGGTGATAAATTCTCAAATCTTATGCAAAGCAAATTTGAAATGAGCATGATGGGAGAGTCGACATTCTTCCTTGACTCCAGTGAAACAAACAAGGATGGAACCTTCATAAGTCGACAAAATACACCGTGAGATTTAATGAAAAATTTGGTATGGAAGAGAAGTCTTCTCGTGGAAATACCAATGAATACATCACCAAAATGGACATGGATGCGATGATGGCAAGCCTCTCGTAGATCAAACCGATACATAGCACTTATCGATCATTGCTCTATCTCACAAAGAAGCCAGCCAAACATCACCTTTCTTTCAGTAGGTGTATGTGCAAGATTTCAATCGCTCCAAAAGAAAGCCACATGATCAGGCAAATGCCAAGAGAATCTTGAGATATTTGAAAGGAAGCCAAGAAGTTGGCTTATGGTATCCAAAGGAAGGTGGATTCAAGCTAATTAGTTATTCGACTCGACTATGCTTTGGATGTAGAGTTGACAGAAAGTACCTCGAGCACATGTCAAATGCTTGGAAATAGGATAATTTCCTGGTTTAGCAAGAAGCAAAATTCAATAGCTAACTCCACAAATTAAGCATAATACATAGTCATGGCAAAATTGCAGCCCAAGTCTTATGGATGAGACAAAGAATGAGAGACTATGAGGTTGAAGAAAAGGAAATTCCAATTATGTGTGATAACACAAGTGCAATTGCAATCACTCAAAATCTGTGCTGCATTCAAGAACAAAGCACATTGATGTCGATATCACTTCATAAGAGATCATGTTGAAAAGAAGGACATCACCTTGGAATATATCTCAACCGATAACCAATTAGCCGACATATTCATAAAACCATTATGTGAATCAAGATTTGAAGAACTCAAACATGAATTGGGGTTAATTGAGCTAATGTTGACATTCAAGACTCAAAGAAAAGAGATGGAACACGAAAAAGATGAAAAAGAGTCAATTCTTAAATCACCAGATTTGAGAATCGCTTGCATCGAAAGTTAGCGACAACCGAGTATTTATGTGCAAAAAGAGAAGAGTTAAATCAACTAAGGAATAAGCCGAGTCATTTATGAGCAAAGTGACAAAAACGCAAATGCTTTTACTAAGCGGAATGTTTTTAAGAATGACATTGGCATAATTATGACGTGTACAATCAAAAGCCGCACACAAAGCTTATGATTGATATAAATGTTGTCGCATTAAATACGAGAGATTAAATGTAAATTGGGCGTGCAAGATCTGAACCGTTGAATTTGATCAAATTTCAAAAACCACCCGCACGTCTTTTCATAACCCATACTTATACCATTTCGTCCGTTGTTCTCTCACTTTACCAAAACTGTTCATCTCTCTCGAAGGCAAATAAGAAATTTTCTCTTAAAACCCTAACAAATCCTTAAGTTTTTTCTCAAAATTTCGTTCGGTGAAATATCGAGAAATGGCATCTACTCATGACTTCGTCAAGTTGGGGAAGCAAATCCACACTGGGTCTACTGTGGATTTCGACGGCATGATCAAACAGGGGTCTGACGACACCCTAGTAAAGAAGATAGCACAGAAGTTGGAAAAGTCTGGGCTGAAACCATTTTTGACGATGGAGTTTCCGATGACCTACGTGGAAGAGGTCGCACAGTTCTACGTGAACGCTGAAGTTCACGATGAGGGCATCAAGTCCTCTGCTCACGGAAACGCCACCATTACTGCCAAGATCCGCGAATATCGCTTTTGTTGCCGGCGGAAGGAGTGCCGGAGATTTATGAAGCTGATGTTAACCTGGCTGCTGCTTGGAAGGAAGTAGCCAAGTCCGACTGTGCTGTGAAGGTGGTCTACACAGCTAACAAGAAGCTGTTAAAAGAAGACTACCACAAATTGCTGGACATTGTTGCCAAATGCATAGACATCAAATTTGGAAGCTTTGACCACCGCTAAAAGCTAAGCTGATCGTGAATGGTCAACGATCATTGAAGAAAAGAAAGTAAACTGGCCGAGTTTGTATACAACATCGCTGCAATATCGGGAATAAATCCTTCAAGGAGGATGGTACGCTTGGAGGTTTCCTGGGGTACGGCCTGGTGATTGGCTGGATGATGGAAGCAAAAAGAGTTCCTCTTCGACATGGAAGGCGTTCCATGTAAACAAGAGGATGTTCCGATCTAACCTTTCCGGAGCACAAAATAGAGCATATGCAAAGAGAGCTGATACGAGTAAGGGGGAATCACTGTCCTCAAGAAACAGCTTGTCTCCTCCTCTCCCCTGTAAGAAGTCGCTCGCACTGCTTAAGAAGATCATCGCCGCAACAAAGAAGAAGAAAACGAAAGATGCCCCTGTCCCTGCAGTCGAGTCACCTGCCCCAGCAGCCGTGTCTCCTGCCCCTGCAACCGCAGCGGAGAAGGAACCTCAAATACCTTCTCCGGTTGTCAAGAAAAGGAGAACCGATAAGCCGAGACGGCCAACTCCTCAGAAAAAGACGACAAGACCGGCCCCACCGCCCAGACTCGAAGAAACTTTATCCGAGCCGTAAATCCTCTAGTAAGACCAAAAGAATAAGGCTCTTTTCCCGAGCTTGAGAAACCGTCCGAGTCCGCCACTCACTGAAACACATACCGAGATCGCAAGAGGTAGAGTCTCCGTAAATCATTAATGAAACAAAATGCAAACCGCTGAAGCCGATCAGCAGAGGCACATTGAAGTCACAACTGTTGTCGTGCAGAACAACCGAGACGGAAAAGACAGATTGAGAAAGCAAACTCTCCTGTTGATAGGATTGTATCCCCTCCCGCAACAGATGCTACTGGGGTGTGAGCACCAAAGTTTGCTACCCTCAATCCCCCGAGCACGAGGGACATCAGTGAGAAGATGACAAGGATGATGATGTAATGATCCTATCCCCACCATATCCGCATACATCCAAAATCGCCTCATGAGAATAGAGGAAATGGAAGTTGAGTCGATCCAGGAACAGCCCAAAGACCGAATTCATTGAAGAAAGACGAATCCGTTGAACTTTCTTGATTGACCAATGTGGTCCAAGCAATCGGATGAAGAAAATCGCATAGATATCCTGGCAGATCTTCAAGGAGAAGGAGAGACTCGGCGTATAAGTTTGAGGCTCGTGAAAAGGCCAAGATTTGTCCCTTTATCGAACCACCGATCATACACATCCTCATCTCGACGTTCTCTCTCGGGAGTGATGAGGATCTCGACCCCGCCGCCGCTGAGAAGAATTGAGATGCAGCAAGCCATGCGAATCCAGGGCCCTACATTAGCAACGATTGTTGGAAGGACTGTGGTAGTCCTCCACATCACAACTAGAGATTGATCCGATGGGAGTGGTGCAAAAGATATTTCCATTGTTGTCGCCGCCACCACTTCCCCACCACCGAAGAAGGTGATAAGGAATCGGCGATGAAACCGAATTGTGGGGACCCCAAATGAGCCAACCCCTAATGAAGGTGTCTTACCACCGCCCTAACTACGAATACTCAAAGGGAACAACCGGAGTCCGAGACGAGTGACCCCATTCCAAGTCACTTAGCCGGTGAGCCACCGAGGGGGAAACTCCTCCACCGCAGCAAGGTCGGAGGATGCTGCACCTGACTTCACAACTAATCTCGGAGGCGAAGTGGAGAAGGAACAACAATCGAATACATAACAAGTTGTCACCGACGAGGCTCGATAGCTTAAGATCGTCTCAAATGAAGTGCCAATCGCTCTGCAGCCAATGACGCCGCCGATGCAATGAGGCACGCGGAACGCCCGGGAGTTAACACTGGGAAATGAAAGTGCAATCCATGGAGTTGAGACTTAGTGGATGCCACCTCGAAGACCCCAAGACAAATGACATTGTCGGGGGGATCGTCCAGTGCCTCGCTGCAGCTTGAGACCGCAGGAGGTAATGAAGGCCAACGGAGGTTAAGACTTCCTGGGTAAAGAAACCGGCACAGAACATCCCTCCTACTATCATTGACCCATCCAAAACGAGATAAGTGCTCTTCACGATTCATATGATAACTGATGTAACCTTTCCGGGATCCGGGGTGAAGATGAAGCCGAGTCAACCCCTATTGCCGATCCAAAAGACTCAGTCGAGGATGTTCTTCCAAGCACGAGTAAGTCCTGGCCTTAAGGTTACTCGCCAAACATTTAATTTTGATGATGAGCCACCCATGGAAATCTCATCATCGTCCGATGACGCTCGATATGGCCGAGGACCAATACCAACTCATGTGGAAAACCAAATTGTTAGGAAATTTATTGTTTAAGATTTTGATGAATGCCATGTAAAACTTAGAATAGAAAGTTGGCACCCCAATTCTTGTTGTAAAATGCATTGTAATAAATAGAGCCGACAAGCCGAGTTAAGTCACCACGCCCTAACATGCAAGAAGACAATCAAGACTTGAAGGAAGACTCACCGCGAGACAAATTGAGTATGGCAAAGAAGAGTAGACAGAACTCTGATCGAGAAGCAAATCGAGATGCAAAACAGTGGAGCATCACTAAGTCAACTCAAGAAAAGCCAAGTCTCAAGTTGAAGTGACAAGAGTCATCCAATGATTGGAAGTCGACTCTAAGTCACCTGGGGGGAAAGCAAGAAAATGCAATCAAGTCGAGATAACTATAAAAACCGTTGTACGTAAATCAAGAGATTTACTTAAACAAGTAGTATCTCCATACCACCTTTCTCGAGTGCTCACCCCGGCGTGCAAAAGGAATGAACCAATGGGAAGCACCACACCGTGTCGAACTCCTGAAAAGGTGAAAGAACAATTCATACGAGGAAATGGCAATTCCAAGAACTCGCAACAAGACAAGCCAACGATCGTAAGTGACTTTCAAAAATAGCCTATCTCTTCAACGGGCAAATTTTTGAAAGTTCACTATAAAAGGCTGAGGAGTTTGTTTGAGAAGTAGAATGACACACATGTGAGATATACAAGCATATTAGAAAAACTGAAACATTCTCAATCCTCAAGCCTACATTACGAAGAACATCAATCCAACACTCACCTGTGAAGGAAAGATAACTTCAATCAGTTGAAGAGGAAAATACTGAAAACAAGGGGTCTACATTCCAGGAAGGATTGTAGGAAGGTTCAAGGTTGAACCAAGTCTTAAGCTTTTGGAGGGCTTCGTGATCAAATCCAAAGAGCTTGAGCAAGTGAGTCAGAGTAGCAAGCAAACGCCTGAAGAAGCCGAGTCGCATTTGTGCCACCGAGTGATCAAGGCGTCTCCGTGATCGAGTCCCAAAGGATCAAGTCGGCCGTGTGATCAAGACTTGCATCCGGACTGTACCACTTTGTAAACTGATCATTACCTAGTGGATTCCTCCAGAGTTGGAGAAGAGAGGAGAGAAGAATTACCCCATCTTCGAACCTCTATAAAAACTTCATTGTGTCATTTACTTTTCAAAGACTTTAATTCTTGCATTTTTAACTGCTTTATATCTCACGATAAATTTGCTATCCACTTGATAACTTATAAGTACTAAAACCAAGCACTAAATTCTAGCTTAATCAAACTTAAGGGTGTTAAGTCTTCCGCTGAAAACAAAACCACAATGAGTTAATTTAGAGCCAACAACTGAGTTACTCCATCAACAGCCTCTGAGTCTGAGAGATTAACTCTACTCGAGTGACTAAATTGATCATTCCATCAAGGACACAAAATTGCAGATCAACTCAGAGATTTAAAAGGACTAAATCGAAAATTTGCAAGGTTTATTCAACCCCCTTCTAAACCTTACACTTACACCCCTTTGGGACCTACAAGTGGTATCGAGCGGCTTGGTTCATTGAACCCTCCGCATCGGTTACCGAACTAGATCTCCAAACTCTTCAAAGTCCGCTTAGTACTTAAACTTTCAAAACTCTTTTCCATCATTAAAAGTTATTATCATGGAAGCAAATTTGACACGCATCCCTATGTTCACTATTGAAGAATTTGATGATTGGAAAATTCGTGATGCAGCTCATCTATCAAAGATTACATGATGATATGTGGATAGTGATAAAGATGGGCCTCTCTGCAAATATTAAAGGTGAACACAATTGTACGAAGAGTTGCAACAAGGAGAAGAAGATGTCAAGCTCCTGCATCACCATGGTTGAAAACCAAGAACCGAATGGACAAATGATGACATAAAAAGATACAACTCGACAATGTAGCCAAGGACATCCTTTACAAAACCCTGGACAAAGCCATGTTCAATAAAGTCAAATCATGCAAAACGGCTAAAGAAATCGGGACAAGTCGACATTGATTTGTGAAGGCTCGTGAGCAAATCAAAGAAAACAAATTATCAAAAATGGTCAGACAGAAATTTGAGAACTTCAAAATGATCTCAGAGAAAACCTGGATCAACCGGATGCTCTGCTCACGTAAATCACAAATGAGCTATCTCGCACTTGATAGAATATACACGTATGAAATGTGTATGAAAATCCTAAAAAGTCTTCCAAATGAGACATTCCATGGACCTATCAAAGACATCCAACCATGAGTTATTCTCGCACCTCAAAGCCTACGAGTTTGAGCGAGAAGAAAAAGACCAAGAAGAGATCACATTGCACCCAAAACAAATTGCTCTAATTGTCAAAGATGGGAAGAGAGCCGAGGTCAAAGAAGTCATTGACCCTAAGAAATAGCCCGATGGTTAAAAGATTCAACAAGTTCTTTAATAAGAACTACAAGAGAGGAAAGGGTGAATCTTCCAAAAACACTCAGCTCCCTCCAAATTCAGGGAAGATAGGCCAACCAAGAGAATGATCATCAAAAAGTTGAGTATCGTAGGGTCGACAACTCAAGAATGGAAAGAGCTGATCAAAAAGTCAATATCTATGTTGGAATCAGACAACCAGGTCACTATGCCATTGATCGCTCATATCCTTGAGTTAACAAGACAGGATGAAGAAGAAAGGAAGGTCTTCAGAGAAAGAAGACAAGAAAAGAAAAAGGCAATGATGGTCGCAGAGATCACGAACAAACAAGTCAAGAGAGACAATGATTCGCAGAGCAAAGAAGTTTACTACTCAAGTGACTCAAGAAGAAGCCCCCGATCTACTTGATGGCCAAGGAACAAGATCAACCTGACCAAGAAGATGAGGTACACTCTAACTCATCAAACTCGCACACTAGTGATAGTGATCGACACACACACTTCATCACCCACTCGATCTTTATGATTCATTAGGCAAAATGATGAAAGATTTTGAACACATTAAATCCTCACACACACTATTAAATGAGGAAAACAACCTACTCAAAAGTCAAAACTCAAAGTCGACTAAGGAGCCGAGTACTCTAAGTCAAATAGCCGATGAGAATGAAAGTCTAAAGCCCTAAAATGCTAAATTAATAGCAGTAAATTGCCGCTATAGAAAAGAGGAAGAATGACCTCAAGAATGTTATTGCCTCATTCACTAAGGCATCTAAATCATTGGATGATCTTATTATGAGTCAAAGAGAATGTGGAGACAAGACAAAGCTTTAGGATTTAATTCTCCTGTGCTATGTCAAACCTCAAAATTAATTTTGGAAAAAGGATCTTCAAGCCATGAAGAGTCCGAAAATCCAAAACTCTAAAATGTTGCACACACATTCACTCCAAAGCACAATAAAAAGCAAACTGGCCTTGGTTATAAGGGAAAAGGAAAATGAAAAGGTTGAGTGCTTCCAAAGGACATAACTGAGAAGAGATTCAAACACTGAGTCCTCAAAGAAACTCCAAATGAAAATACTCAGAAAGAAGAAACAGAGCTACCAAAACCCTAGAAAATCCATAAAAGAAATACATATGATGGGAATGGTAGAAAATATCCAAGCCAAGCCGATTGGAATAATGTGAACCATCAAAGATGACTTATGGAATATAAGCCCAAATGGCAAAGGCCTAAACTCAAAGAAAGGCCATTTCAAAAGTATAAGAGCTTTCATCAAAGACACATATGCACTCTAGGCACTACACTCAAAGACACCACAATTACCCAAGAAAGGCAATTGCTAAAACACATATGCATACAGACAAAAGAGACAAATGTATGAACCTAGAATCCCTGCCAATTTGCCAGGATTAATTATGATTATGGCAATCGGCGGATGGCAACCCCTTAGAGTCAAATCATTTGGCTATAGGTTGGTTGGATCATCTTATAATTTAACTCCCCTCAGACCTGCATAACAAGTATGGGTACCTAAAACTTAATTTCCTTGATTATAGGTCAAGGGATAGCCGAGTGCCAAGGAACCCGGTACATGGATAGTGGTTTCCCGGACATATGACAGAAATAAGAAAAATCAAAAATTCAAGGAAGTTAAAGGAGCAAAAGTCATATTTGGAGGAAATGAAGCTCCTCGGTGAAATAAGAGGCATTGATCCATCAAGAGGAATGGATTAGAAATCACAGATGTCGTGATATGTTGAAGGACTCAACTTCAACTTATCGAGCATCAATCAACTCCGTGACAAGGGCTACAATGTTGATTCAACATGGGTGTATGCCAAATCAAAGATATTGAATCAAATGAAGTTGTGCCGCAAGGATGTAGACAAGAATATGTATGTCGTGATTGGTCAATCGCAACACCCAAGACTACATTAGCAAAGAGCACAAATGAATCAAGGTAACAAAAAGATTTAGTCACCCAATTTCAAAACGATCAACAAACTTGCCGTAAGTAATCTTGTGGAAGGACTTCCCGCACTCAAGATACAAAAAAGGAGAGTATATGTGACGATGTCGAAGAAAACAAATCAAGTCATCATTTAAAGAAAAGACGTGCCCATCCTCAACAAGAATATCAGATCCGCTTCATATGGATCTATTTGGCCCAAAGGAACCTCGACAAAGATAAGTGGAAAGAAATACACCTTGGTGGTAGTAGATGACTACTCAAGATATACATGGACAATATTCATGTGTAAGAAGAAAGAAACTCTACAAAAACTACCACAAAATTGATGAAGAGGATTCAAAACGAGAAGAGTCAAACCATTATCAAAATAAGATCGGCTGAGGAACCGAGTTTGTCAATGGAATAATAACTCAAAAGATTGTATTGAGAATGGTATTGGTCATGAACTATCGTGAAGCGACTCCACAAACGGAATGGAGCTGCAGAAAAGAAAAATAGAACCCCAAAGAAGGCAAAGAAGACCATGTTAGTAAGCGAGTTACCAAAAGATTTTTGGTCAAGCAATCAACACAAACTTGCTACACTCAAAACAGATGTATGATAAATAGACAACGACAAAGACTCTATGAGATCCGGATCGAAGAAAACCAAATGTTGCATATTTCGTAATATTTGGATGCAAATGCTTCATCCACAACAATGGCAAAGACAATCTAAAGGCTTTTGATGCTAAAGCCGATGAAGGTATCTTCAGATACTCAAACAAAGCAAAGCCTACATGCATACTCAACAAAAGGACTATGGTTGCGTACAATCCATTCATGTGGTATTTGATGAGCCAAATATAAATGGAGAAGACATTGAAGAGTCACCGATGTTCAATCATCCAACCATACGTAAGAGTCCCTATGTCAAGCCGGCCGAATTATCAATTCGTAAGAAGATGAGATAGTCAATCTCAAAAACAAATGAAAATTTGCAAAATAAGTGATTACGAGAGAGTCACCACATCAACATAGCCGCAAGTCGATCAATCCACTAACTTACTCCAACTCGATGTAAGATGGCCGAGAGACCATCCACCGTAACTTGTCATTGGAGATATAAGAGAAGGTGTCAAAAACAAGATCCGTAACTCAACAAGAAGCCATGTTCACATGCTTCATCTCGCAAATAGAGCCCAAAGATGTGTCACAAGCATTGAACGACACACATTGGATTCAAGCAATGCAAGAAGAGTTGATTCAATTGAAAGAAATAAAGTATGGGTATTAGTGCAAAGACACATGCATCAAAATGTTATTGGCACCAAATGGGTGTTCGTAAATAAGATGAACGAGGAAGGTTCGTGGTAAGAAACAAAGCAAGACTAGTAGCCAAAGGATATTGCCAAGAAGAATGGATAGATTTTGATGAAACATTTGCCCCCTGTAGCAAAAATTGGAAGCTATAAGGATGTTTCTTGCCTATGCAAAAGAGACAAGAATTTCATTGTATATCGATGGATGTAAAAAGTGCATTCCTAAATGGTTTATTGGAAGAAGAAGTGTATGTCGAACAACCTCCGTGGATTTGAGCAGTAAGACTCTTGGAGATAAGGTATACAAACTCAAGAAAGCCTTGTATGGATTGAAGCAGTACCGAGCATGGTATGATACCTTGTCACAATTCCTAATCGAAATGGATTCACAAAAGGAAAAGTAGATAGAACACTTTTTTAATTCAAGACAAAAGAGTATACTTTGCTTGTTCAAATATATGTGGATGACATCATTTTTGGATCCACTAACAAAGAACTCATGGTGTTAGGAATTTTATTGTTTAGATTTTGATGAATGCCATGTAAAACTTAGAATAGAAAGTTGGCACCCCAATTCTTGTTGTAAAATGCATTGTAATAAATAGAGCCGCTAAGCCGAGTTAAGTCACCACGCCCTAACATGCAAGAAGTCAATCAAGACTTGAAGGAAGACTCCGCCGCGAGACAAAGTGAGTGACAAAGAAGAGTAGATGAACTCTATCGAGAAGCAAATGAGATGCAAACAGTGGAGCATCACCAAGTCAACTCAAGAAAAGCCAAGTCTCAAGTTGAAGTGATGTAAGAGTCATCCACGATTGGAAGCTTCGACTCTAAGTCACCTGGGAAAGCAAGGAAATGCAAACAAGTCGAGATAATCGCAAAAGAACCGTTGCATGTAAATCAAGAGATTTACTTAAACAAGTAATATATTCCATACCACCTTTTCTCGAGAGTGCTCACCCCTGCGTGCAAAAGGAATGAACCAATGGGAAGCACTACACCGTGTCGAACTCCTAAAAGGTGAAAGAACAATTCATACGAGGAAATGGCAATTCCAAGAACTCGCAACAAGACAAACCAACGATCGCAAAGTGACTTTCAAAAATAAGCCTATCTCTTCAACGGGCAAATTTTTGAAAGATCACTATAAAAGGCCGAGGGATGACTGGCAGAAGAAGGTTACCCGCTCAACCACGAACATTCAAGAAACAAATCAAAGTGTAGCCAGAAATATTCTCAAATCATTCAAGATTAATCCTCAAGCCTACATTACGAAGTACATCAATCCAACACTCACCCGTGAAGGAAAGAGAACTTCAATCAGCCTGAAGAGGAAACTTTTGAAGAAAAGGGGTCTACATTCCACGAAGGATTGTAGGAAGGTTCAAGGTCGAACCAAGTCTCGAAGCTTTTGCAGGCTTCGTGATCAAATCCAAAGAGTTTGAGCAAGTGAGTCAGTAGTAGCAAAGCAAAACCTCGTGAAGAAGCCAGTCGTCCGCATTTGAGAAGCCACCGAGTGATCAAGGCGTCTCCGCATCGAGTCCCAAAGGATCAAGTCACCGTGTGATCAAGACTTGTATCCGACTGCTACCACTTTGTAAACTCGATCATTACTTAGTGGATTCCTCCAGAGTTGGAGAAGAGAGGAGTAGAAGAATTACCCCATCTTCGAACCTCTATAAAAATTTCATTGTGTCATTTACTTTTCAAAGACTTTAATTTTCGTGCATTATTAATGTACTTATATCCTCACGATAAATTTGCTATCCACTTGATAATTTATAAGTACTAAATCAAGCTCTAAAATCTTGTTTAATCAAACTCAAGGGTGTTAAGTCTTCCGCTGAAAAAAACCACAAATTGAGTCAAATTACGACTCAACAACAGTTACTCCATCAATGTACCACCAGTTTGTTGAGAGATTAACTCTAATGAGTGACTAATTGGATCGTCCATCAAGGACACAAACGTAGATCAACTCAGAGATTTAAAAGGACTAAATCGAAATTTGCAAGGCTTATTCAACCCCCCTTCTAAACCTTACACTTACACCCTTGGGACCTACAAGTGGTATCGTAGCGGTTGGTTCATTGAACCCTCCGCACCGGTTATCAACTAGATCTCCAAACTTTTCAAAGTCCGCTTAGTACTTAAATTTTCAAAACTCTTTTTATCATTAAAAGTTATTATCATGGAAGCAAATTTGACACGCATCCCTATGTTCACTATTGAAGAATTTGATGATTGAAAATTCGTGATGCAGCTCATCTATCGCATTATATGATGAGATGTGATAGTGATAAGATGGGCCTCGCAAATATTAAAGGTGAACACAAACAACAAGAGTTGTAGTCAAGGAGAAGAAGATGATGTTCCTGCACAGACCCATGGTTGAAAACCAAGAACCGAATGGACAAATGATGACAGAAAAGATACAACCTGGACAATGTAGCCAAGGACATCCTTTACAAAACCTCGACAAAGCCATGTTCAATAAAGTCAAATCATGCAAAACGGCTAAGGAAATCGGGGACAAGCCGACATTGATTTGTGAAGGCTCGTGAGCAAATCAAAGAAAACAAATTATCAATGGTCAGTACAAATTTGAGAACTTCAAAATGATCTCGAGAAAACCCGATCAATCGGATGCTCTGTTCATTAAATCACAAATGAGCTATCTCGCACTTGGAAAGGAATATACATGTAAGAAATGTGTATGAAAATTCTCAAAAGTCTTCCAAATGAATGGGAAATGAAGGTCATGGCACCGAGACATTCCATGGACCTATTAAAGACATCCAACCATGAGTTATTCTCGCACTCAAAGCCTACGAGTTTGAGCTGAAAAGAAAAGACCAGAAGAGTCATTGTACCCAAAACAACTCATTTAATTGTCAAAGATGGGAAGAGAGTCGAGGTCAAAGAAGTCATTGACCCCGGAAAGAAATAGCCCCGATGGTTAAGAGGTTCAACAAGTTCTTCAATAAGATCTACAAGAGAGAAGGGCTAATCTTCCGTAAGACATTCAAATCTCCAAATCAAGGGAAGATAGGCCAACCAAGAGAACAGATCATCAAAAATTGAGTATCGAGGGGTCGACAACTCAAGAATGGAAAGAGTCGATCAAAAAGTCGAATATCTATGTTGAACCGTAGACAACCAGGTCACTATGCCATTGATCGCCATATCCTCGTAGTTAACAACAAACAGGATGAAGAAGAAAAGGTCTTCGTGAGAAAGAAGACAAGAAAAGAAAAAGGCAATGATGGTCAGAGACGCCGAGACAAATGCTCAAGAAGAGAGACAATGATTCGAGAGCAAAAAAGAAGCCGACTACCAAGCCGACTCAAGAAGAAGCTCGATCCGCTTGATGGCCAAAGAACAAGATCAACCCCGACCAAGAAGATGAGGTACAATCTAACTCATCAAACTCGCATACACCAAAGATAGTGATCGTGACACACACACTTCATCACCCACTCGATCTTTATGATTCATTAGGCAAAATGATGAAAGATTTTGAACACATTAAATCCTCACACACTATTGAATGAGGAAAACAGCCTACTCAAAAGTCAAACTCAAAGCGACTAAGGAGCTGAGTACTCTAAGTCAAATAGTCAAGAGAATGAAAGTCTAAAGGCTAAAAATGCTAAATTAATAGCAGAAATTGTCGCTATAGAAAAGAGGGAGAATGACCTCAAAATGTTATCGCTTCATTCACTAAGGCATCTAAATCATTGATGATCTTTTATGAGTCAAAGAGAATGTGGAGACAAGACAAAGGCTTAGATTTAATTCCTCTGCTATGTCAAACCTCAAAAGTAAATTTGGAAAAAGGATCTTCAAGCCATGAAGAGTCCGAAAAATCCAAAACTATGAATGTTGCACACACATTCACTCCCAAGCACAATAACAAGCAAACTGCTTTGGTTATAAAGGAAAAGGAAAATAAAATACTTGAGTGGCTTTGAAGGATAAATTGAGAAGAGATTCACCGAGTGCCTCAAAGAACCTCCAAACAAAAATACTCAGAAAGAAGAAGAGCTACCAAAAACCCCAGAAAATCCATAAAAGAAATACATATGATGGGAATGGTAGAAAATATCCAAGCCAAGCCGATTGAATAATGTGAACCATCAAAGATAGACTTATGGAATATAAGCCCAAATGGCAAAGGCCTAGAACTCAAGAAAGGCCATTCCAAAAGTATAAGAGCTTTCATCAAAGACACATATGCACCTAGGCACTACACTCAAAGACACCACAATTACCCTGTGAAGGCAATTGCTAAAACACATATGCAGCATACGCAAAAAGAGACAAACTGTATGAACCTGAATCCCCAAGCAATTTGCCAGGATTAATTATGATTATGGCACCGATAGATGGCAACCACTTGTAGTCAAATCATTCGCTATAGGTTGGTTGATCATCTTATAATTTAACTCCCTCAGACCCAAACAAGTATGGGTACCTAAAACTTAATTTCCTTGATTGCAGTTCAAGGAATGAAATGCCAAGGAACCTGGTACATGGATAGTGGTCGCCCGCATATATGACAGAAATAAGAAAAATCAAAATTCAAGGAAGTAAAGGAGCAAAAGTCATATTTGGAGGAAATGAAGCTCCCGTGAAATAAGAGGCATTGGATCCATCAAGAGGAATGGATTAGAAATCACGATGTTGCATATGTTGAAGGACTCAACTTCAACTTATCGAGCATCACCAACTCGTGACAAGGGCTACAATGTTGGATTCAACATGGGTATATGCCAAATCAAAGATATTGAATCAAATGAAGTTGTCCGCAAGGATGTAGACAAAAAATATGTATGTAGTGGATTGGTCAACCGCAACACCCAAAGACTGCTTACTAGCAAAGAGCGCAAACTGAATCAAGTCAAATGTGGCACAAAAAAAAAGCTGAAATACCCGATTTCAAAACAATTAACAAGTCGCAAGAAGTCATCTTGTGGAAGGACTTCCGCACTCGTACAAGAAAGGAGAGTATATGTGATGCATGTCGAAGGGAAAACAAATCAAGTCGCTCATTCAAAGAAAAGACATGCCCATCCTCAACAAGATATCGTGATCCGCTTCATATGGATCTATTTGGTCCAAAGGAACCTGGCCAAAGATAAGTGGAAAGAAATACACCTTGGTGGTAGTAGATGACTACTCAAGATATACATGGACAATATTCATGTGTAAAAAGAAAGAAACTCTACAAAACTACCACAAAATCATGAAGAGGATTCAAAACGAGAAGAGTCAAACCATTATCAAAATAAGATCGCATTGCAGAACCGAGTTTGTCAATGGAATAATAACTCAAGATTGTATTGAGAATGGTATTGGTCATGAACTATCGCCAGCAAAAGGACTCCACAATAGAATGGAGCGCGTAAAGAAGAAATAGAACCTCAAAGAAGAAAGAAGGACCATGTTAGTCAAGCAGGTTACCAAAAAGATTTTGGATCAAGCAATCAACACACCTTGCTACACTCAAAATGGGATGTATGATAAATAGATAATGGTGACAAAGACTCCCTATGAGATCCGGACTCGAAGAAAACCTAATGTTGCATATTTTAATATTTGGATGCAAATGCTTCATCCACAACAATGGGCAAAGACAATCTAAAGGCTTTTGATGCTAAAGTCGATGAAGGTATCTTCTTAGATACTCACCGAAAGCAAAGCCTACGAACACTCAACAAAAGAACTATGGTTACGTAATAATCCATTCATGTAGTATTTGATGAGCCAAACATAAATGGAGAAGACATTGAAGAGTCACCGATAAGTCAATCATCCAACCATACGTAAGAGTCCCTATGTCAAGTCAAGCCGGAATTATCAATTCGTAAGAAGATGAAATAGCTGAATCTCAAAAACAAATGAAAATTTGCAAATGCAAGTGATTACGAGAGAGTCGACCACAACAACACACCGCAAGTCGATCAACCTAGCTAACTTACTCCAACCTCGATGTAAGATGGCCGAGAGACCATCCACCAGAACTTGTCATTGGAGATATAAGAGAAGGTGTCAAAACAAGATCCAACTCAACAAGAAGCCATGTTCACATGCTTCATCTCGCAAATAGAGCCCAAAGATGTGTCACAAGCATTGGATGACACACATTGATTCAAGCTATGCAAGAAGAGTCAATCGCTTTGAGAGAAATAAAGTATGGGAATTAGTGCAAAGACCCATATATCAAAATGTTATTGGAACCAAATGGGTGTTCGTAAATAAGATGAACGAGGAAGGTTGCCTGTGGGTAAGAAACAAAGCAAGACTAGTAGCCAAAGGATATTGCCAAGAAGAAGGGATAGATTTTGATGAAACATTTGCTCCTCGTAGCAAGATTGGAAGCTATAAGGATGTTTCTTGCCTATGCAGCTCACAAGAATTTCACCAGTATATCGATGGATGTAAAAAGTGCATTCCTAAATGGTTTATTGGAAGAAGAAGTCTATGTTGAACAACCTCCAGGATTTGAGCGTAAGACTCTTGGAGATAAGGTATACAAACTCAAGAAAGCCCCCGGTATGGATTCTTAAATTCGAAAATGGATTCACAAAAGGAAAAGTAGATAGAACACTTTTCGTAATTCAAGACAAAAAGAGTATTCTACTTGTTCAAAAATATGTTGATGACATCATCTTTGGATCCACAAACAAAGAGTCAGGTGAAAAGTTTTCCAACCTCATGCAAAGTAAATTTGAAATGAGCATGATGGGAGAGTCGACATTCTTCCTTGACTTCAAGTGAAACAACAAGGATGGAACCTTCATAAGTCGAACAAAATACACCAGAGATTTAATGAAAAATTTGGTATGGAAGAGAAGTCTTCGTGAAAATACCAATGAATACATCAAAAATGACATGGATGCATGGCAAGCCCGTAGATCAAACAAGATACGAGCACTTATTGGATCATTGCTCTATCTCACAAAGAAGCAGCCGTACATCACCTTTGGCTGAGGGTATGTGCAAGATTTCAATCTGCCTCCAAAAGAGAGCCATATGACAAAGAAACCTAAGAGAATATTGAGATACTTAAAAGGGAAGCCAAGAAGTAGGCCTATGGTATCCAAAGGAATGTGAATTCAAGCTAATCGTATTCGATTCGACTATCTTTGGATGTAGAGTGGACAGAAGAGCACTTCAGCACATGTCAAATGCTAGAAACAGGCGATTTCCTGGTTTAGCAAGAAGCAAACTCAAATAGCCACCTCTACAACTGGGGCAGTGATTACATACTGCACGGGCAAAACAAGTGTTGCCCAAGTCCTATGGATGAGACAGAATTTGAGAGACTATGAAGTTGAATAAAAGAAATTCCAATCATGTGATAACACAAGTGCAATCGCAATCACTCAAAAACTCGTGTGTTGCACCAAGAACCAAACATATTGAGGCCGGATACACTTCATAAGAGATCATGCTGAAAGAAAGGACATCATCCTGGAATATATCTCAACCGATAAACAACTAGTGACATCTTCACAAAACCACTATATGAGTCAAGATTTGAAGAACTCTGCCACGAGTTGAAGTTAATTTGATTTGAAATGACACTGGGGCAATCAAAAGAGAATGGAATGCAAAGGTGAAAAAGAGCTAAAAACATAAATCACCGGCTCAAAGAATCACAGAGACGGAAAGATAATTAGTACCGAGTCACAAATAAGAACAGTCACTAAGAGAATCGTGAGAAGTAGAGTTAAATCGGCTAAGGGATGTCGATAAGAATAACTTATGAGCAAAGTGACAAAAACGTTTTGACTAAGCGGGAATGTTTTAAGGAATACGTCAAGATAATGATGATGTGTCAGGACATAAAGTCGCACACCAAGCTTATGTGATGGCTCAAAAGCTACCTTTAAAACCGTAGGCACCTATCGTTTATAGTATAGATTATTGAGTACCGAGTGTCATTCCACGAGGATTATAAGTACTAATAATTACCGCTTTTTTGTTATTTAATCTAACAATTTTCAGTTTTGTTTGATAAAGAATCTAAATTATCGATGTAAAAATGAAGTAAAATTTGTAGAATAAGAAATCAAGAGATAGAAGTGTGTTTGAATGTAAATCCTCTAGAATGTTTTTGTGATTTGACAAGTTAAAAGATTCAACCATAAGCCCTTACAAAAACCAACCTCTTTTAATAAAATCTCATGTCTTGTGGACCGTAGAAATTCCCAATTTATGTTAAACCCTTTCTCAAGGCGAAAAAACTTAATCTCAAGTTGATTAATCAAATCTCTTTCTAGTTAAAACCCCCAAGACAAAGATTATAATGATTTGTGAATTCCCATATTAGGTTTGACCCTAATCCGGAAGATTTATGTCATCCTATATCTAGATTGCATGCAACTCTTTTCACTTATATAGTTCTATTTCACCATGAATCTCTCGATTTCCCGGATGAAAAATAAACTTCAAATCAATATTGGCATATATCAATTCGAATGAACGAAGCATAATATAAGTGAATCACACAAAATATGAAGATTTTATTAAAAACATACACACCTTAATCACAAATCCATTCTAGAGTTCATTACATTCAAACACTAGAGTTTAGCTATGTGCATGATCTTGACAAAAGAGTAAATTACACAAAGAAGATGTAAATATTATGATATGGTGTACTTATCTTTCTCAAAATCTCAATTGACTTCTTTCTTGAATGATGATGTTAAGCCCAAGCCTTCTTCTCAATATCGCCCCAAGCTTTCTCCTCCAAGACCTCTTGATCCAAATTCTACTTAATGAAGTGAATACAATGAATATTTCCTGAGTATCTAATGAATATCTCTCCCAACTTCAACCTCGTTTTTATAGCAATCAATACATTGATAAGATTTTTTGTTAAACAATTGCCCATTTTCATTGTTGGTTTTGGTGAATTCTTGTATTCAAGTGATGAGGAGGGACATGGAGACATGTTTCAAAGAAAAGATGTTAAAAGTGTACAAAAGTGGCCAAAATGGGTTGGTTGGTGAGTTTTCCCAAATTCGCGAAAGAAAAGTTGCAAAAAGAGGTCCTGACACGCCCGTGGGCAAAATTTGCTTTGAAACAAGCCGACATTTAGTGTTGGACAACACGGCCAGGTTGCATTTACACGGCCGTGTTGCATTACGCCATGCCGTGGTTCGGGCTGTTTTGTGCGATTTTTCCTCCTCTTTTGATCCCCTTCAACACGGGCCGTGTTCTAAGATTACCTTTAGCCGTTGGACCCTTTTTCCAATTTTTTATCCAATTTATTTCCTTCTTTTTGAATATGGCCATGTTACTTAACACCCCAAGTCATGTTAAGTGATTTTCTTGCCTTTTTTCAAGTAATATTGGCTTCACATTGCTCCAAATTGCTCCACCTATAATGTTAAACACATCACACGATGAAATGCTACAATACTTGAGAAACTATGATTTTTCTAACAAATCAATCCAAAACTATCAATTAATAATAC